>LBNU01000631.1:282600-335641 GCA_014162995.1 Artemisia annua | reverse complement strand
AAAAAAAAAAAAAAAAAAAAAAAAAAAAAAAAAAAAAAAAAAAAAAAAAAAAAAAAAAAAAAAAAAAGATGGCCTTCCACTCTTCTCCGTGAGGACCAACACACGCAAACAAACGATCACTTTGCATAGCACCCCCTTCATCATCTTCGTCTAAGTTTGTATCATACTCCAGTAAATACTATCTTTGCTAGCTTCTTTTATTTAGATAACGTAAGAAAAATCACGAACATTATGTGACAATTTACCCATCACTGCTTAGTTGATTTGAATATTAAGATTTCTCCATCATTGTCAAAAAAATATAATCATTGATTACTAAAGACAAGATTTAGCTAAAAATTGTTGTTTGTAGAACTATATTTAGAAGTCATGTTACTTTTTTAAAGCCCAGGTAGAGATAAATTTGTAACTTTGATTCCATGAATGTTAAAGAAATTACTAATTGAATTGGTTTATGACTATTTGAATATTTCTATTGCAACCTCACCCACCCACTCTGTTTCACTAGTGTTTCAGAAAGCAAAATAATACTAATGTTATTCAAATATACTAAATAATATGGTAACTTACCTTGTACTTTAATTCGTATACTCTCGTAACTATTGACCATAGACATTGCAAGCTCGAACTCCTAAGTGCAATATGTTAAGCATAATATTAGGCACAAGTTTTAGACACATCAATTATTTCTGTAGTCGATATTAGAATGTTTACGGTTTAATATGTATTCTTGAGTTCGTATTTTAAGTTAATGGTATATTTGGTGTAAAAGGGGATATCAACAAGACATGTTTACCAATTTTTAGCGTATTAAGAATAGATGGACATTTATGTCATTTTATATTTTGTAATTACAACTTACATCTACTTTACTAAACATTTTTATAAAATAAAAATCAACTCCTTGTAACTAATACTAACAAATACAGTTATTAGTTTACACTCTACAGTTAACGGTCTACATGAATGTACATGTTAGAATCTTGAGTGAAATGACAACTCCAATTAGATTTCAGTGGAGACTCAATCCTTTATAGTTTCTTCACATTGGAAGGTCGCCTATATATGCCCAATTCTTTGGAAATGCCGGTTTAATCTTCTTGCTTGGACACGTCCGTTTACACACCCAAATTACTATAGGTACACATTATATGTATTTCAAAGAAATCTAAACTACAAAAGTTCTTTTTAATGGTTGTAAATTACGTACCATTTTAAGGTTGGTCGATGAAATGTTGATGATGAGAGTGACATGTATTGGGGAATTGTAATAGAATTACTATTACAATTTACATTTCAATTTTCTACCTGTATTTTTTTATTTATTATTTTTGTGTAATGATAAGTCTTTGATACACCATTGGAAGAACACGGCGTGAGAACATCGAAGCGCGTGTCGGTTGCACCAAAGTGGCATAATGACTTCGTAGTTGGATAGGACTTCTCATTATCTATTCGTTTATGTGTGTCGGGTCTTGTTTAGGATATGTGTGTCGAGTCTTGAATATGATAAGTGTGAGTCGTTATAAGATATGTGTTGGAGTCAAAGTTGGAGATTATCTCCTAACTAGTATTTAAGTAATTTGTCCATGAATAAAAAGTTATCAGATTTCGTATTAAAACTTCTTTGCTTCTTCTCTCTTTTCTTAAGGAGCCCGCACCCGCTACAGTGGTGCTACTACCGATACAAGTAGGTTATATCAGTCTTTTAACAAAAAGTGTTTGTGTGTAAAGGTGGTCGTTCAAATATAGTAAACCAGTTGGTCTTCAACTCGTGTAATTCAAATTAACTTCCCTTGGATACGATTCCGATTTTTCACTCAATTAAAAATACGAAAGGTATGAAAATGCAAAAATATTTGAATGTAACCTTTTGCACCTAACAGTGTTGAAGATAGTGTCTTGACTGGTTGACCAGCCTATGTCAATAGGCTAGTCCATAACATCTCTGCTAAGCTGTTTGGCTCTATCCAAACTCAAAGATGTTGTTGTAATTAGCTGTACCAAGCGCAATAAGTAGTTTGAATGAGTTTAAACATTTGGTTTTAGTATTATACTTTTTTAAACATAGAAAAAAATGAACCACCCTCAAATTTTACACATTAACATCCGGTAAACAAATAGACTTAGTAGTTAACACAAACAACACATAACACATGCTCAAATCAATACACTAGGCATTATAAACGCAAAACTAAATAAACAATGCTATGATACTCATACTAATCAAAATAAAAACAATCCTTAATTCAAAAATTATACTATAAAATTCACTACCTAAAAGGTATCTTTCTTTTTCACCACCACAAAACCCTTCAAAAACCCTAACACCATAAAAAGTAGCTCACCAATGACAGACGATTTGACGTCATATGGAATAAAATGGAGAACCAAAATTCTTAAGTATCCGAAACCCATTATCACATATAACATTCACAAAGATTACTATCCGAGTTTTGTTGTAGAATTTATAAAACTTTGTAGAAATCAAGAAACAAAATTTGAAAAAGGCATTGATGGTGAATATTATGCTAGAGATAAGTGAAAGAGAAGAAGATGGTTTCTTAGTGTGGGTACGTAGATCAGATTTGTATTTGTTAGTAATTGGAATGGTTAAGTGTTATGTACCAAATGGATATGACTAATCCAGGATTCTAGAAGAATCGAAGATAGCCTGTTCAACACACAGGAGTTCA
Source organism: Artemisia annua (assembly GCA_014162995.1). Classification (NCBI taxonomy): domain Eukaryota; kingdom Viridiplantae; phylum Streptophyta; class Magnoliopsida; order Asterales; family Asteraceae; genus Artemisia; species Artemisia annua. The sequence continues at coordinate 332,945 of LBNU01000631.1, read as the reverse complement.
AGCAAATAGGAAAATAAACTCGAATGTGAAGAAGATGATTGTTATTAGGAAAGATGAGTTGTTACAGACTAGAGAGAAGTATTTTACAATTTGATAGATGATGAATGTAAATGACAAACTAAGTATTTATACAGTGAAATGTAAATTGGCGGGTAAAGTTGTTATGTGGTTGTTGTTTGACTTTCCATCTTTGACTGTTTGACTTTCCATCTTTGACTTGTGCTCATATCAATGCCCACTTGATAAAGTCGTTTTAATATGGTTAAGTATATTTCCAAAGAAATACTCGTGAAAGTATTTCCCCGGGTCGTTCTCCCGACGAAGGTTGAATGGAATCGTAATTTAAGTTCGTGATTCGTGAAATGAATGGTAATATAAAAGTGAAATTTTTGGAGATTATAACTACGGGAAGTAAATTAAGCAAACAAAATGATAACGTAAAGGACGAATAAGCTAAAACGTATTCTAATCTAAAAACGCGAGAAATTATTAAAAACTATGTATGAGCGCAAAATAAAAAGTTAAATCAAAGCAAAACTAATCCTACGGGTATGAAAATAATTTTCTTACATTCTCAATGATAAAAGAAAATTTTGTAAAAAGAAAAATATTTTTGATGACTATTTATTTAATTAAAATGATTTAAAAACTAATTAAAAGAAATAAAAATGATTACTAATAGAAAAACTTTTAAAATAATTTTAGAATTTCTATGACAAATACTATAAGTTATAAGAATTTTAAGAAAAATACTAAATCTGAAAAAACTAAAATTGATAAGCAATAATAAGCTAGAAACAGTTTTTTAGCTTAATTATTAATAAAACACAAACTAAGGTTATATATTTAATTTTGAAAACTTATACTAATAAAGACCCTAGGGCAACTGGAAATATGATGCTAATGTGAGGCGTGGAAGGCTGGAGGTCACAGGTTCGAACCTGGACCACAGCTTTTTTGTAAAACTTTTTATTTTTCAAATTTTCTTAAACTAACTAATTAAACACATGAAAATAAACATATTTTATAACTACAACTATTTCTAAAACTCAAGAAATAAGCAGTTAAAAAGACAAAGAGTGGACAGTTTGGGTAAAAGCTTAAACTAAGGAATGAGTAATCCTAAAGCTATAAAGGAGCTACTACTAACTGAGCTAATGGGGAATAAGATTAAAGGAAGCTACGGGGAACCTAAATAAGCTAGTGGGAGCAGAAATATAAGCAGTGATAAGGATCCTAAAAGTACTAAATAGCTAAAACTAATCATGGGCTGCTGATGTGAAATCAGTCAAAAGGGCAAGTTTAAGCTCAACAAAAGCTATACTATCCTAAAGCTAATACTGAAATAAGCCCAAAAAGATAAACTATAGCTAGTAAACTACCTATAAAAGCAATATAGGGTATTATGGAACAAGATTAAGCTAAGAAAAGGACTAGTGAACACTGACAGATGAGCATAAATAGAACTTATGAAATCTGCTAAAACAGGCTACAAGGGTACATTTAAGCAAAGATTAAGGCAAGCTAAAGGAAAAGCTAGGGTCTAAAAACTATTGACAAATAGAGATAAGCTACCAAGGAGTACATAGGAACAAAAATTAATGATTTTCAACAAGTAAATAAGCTAAAAAAAAGTGCAAAGGAAAAGGCTGTGCTGAGCAAAAAGGGCAACTGATGCAGTAGGGAAATGGGTCAAATGGGGCTAACAAAGGTTATAAACTGAGTTATTTGACCTATGAAACTAAAATACCAGACGACGACTAAGTTAAGCAACCTACTAGAACTATTTTTGAGCAAGAAAAACAACTTAACAACGACCTAATGCTAGATTTACTAACTCTACTATCAATGGCAGTATTAGACTAGAATATTAAAGAAACTTATCAAAAACTTTTAAAGCCAACTGAAAATGATTACTTTACTATAAAACTACTCCTAATACTGATTAAAAGCTGTAAGAAATTCAATTATCGGTCAAAACGGATTTTTGCTAGAAAAAACCAAGTTAACCCAAACACCCCTTAAGGGAGTGACTGCTTGGATTCTTTGAAAAGAAATACAGGTTTAAACTAGCTTAAGCTTTCAATATGCTATAGTGGGACTTACAAGAGCTTATCAAACGGTAATCAAGGTAAACTAAATCAGTGAACGAGCTTAAAGGAACTGAGACAGATTTGTTAAGAAAAAGGCTGAAACTTTATTTAAAACTAAAAACTGAGTTTATAATTACTTGAGAATTAAAGAAACATCATACATAAAAAACTGAATTCAAGCTAAAGCTAAAGCTACAATTAAGCTTAACCTAAACCTACAGCTACTCTACTTAACCCTACTCCTAATGATCCAAATGTGAAGGAGATGAGGTCCTTATATAGCCACACGTAGAGAGGAGCCTAGGGTTCCAAGAGAAGCTGCCAGAAGCTCTAATCTCAGCCACTGATCATAAAATGTCATCATTCAATCATTTTTCAGCCCTTGGATCTTGTGCCACATCCCACCATCCAATCAGAGAGCTCCATATTTCCATGTGTGCACAATGATGTCGACATCTCACTGACAAGTCAGACCTTCCAGAAGCTTAAACCTCGTACTTAAAAGATGCTAGTAATTTTTTGGGAGAGCAGGGTAAATGGTGAGGGGATAATCCACAGTAAAGGGGTGTTTTAAGCGGGTAAGGTTTTTAGGGATTTTATTATTAATTTTGACTTAAATTGGGGATGTTGACCGGGTTGGGAATTAAAGGGTTCTTGGGCCCGGGTTTGATGTTGTGGTGNTTTACGAGTAGTTGATTTGTAGTTTCTTTATACTTATAAAAAAAGAAAAGAAAATGTGCTTACTGGTGATGGGCCCGCTCCTCTTGATGTATCATATGATCACGCTACTATTGCATACAATTTTTCGGATTTCCGGTAAGTGACTATCTCCTTGACCTAGTTATTGTAAAAAGTTATCAAGGCTATCTTTTTTTCTAAATATAAGCATGTTTTCCGTTTAATACGATACCCAACGTAGCACCTTTCTTGGATTTGCACGTTCTCCTCTTCATATTATGCGAAATTATCTTTGCAAGTCTTTGGGCTTTGGTGCATATGTGATGATACTAATAAGACTTGCTTAAAACAAGGTGGAAATTAAAAAACTAAATTTGTCTTGTGAGAAATAGGTTTGGTAGTAGCAAGTATTTTGAGCAGGGCTTATTTGCTAAGAACTTTTTGGGAGCTCTTATAAGGTTGCAAGCTTTTTACTAAAAAAAAAAAGAAAAAAAAAAGAAAAAAAAAAAAAGAAAAAGAAAAAAAGTTCTTTCAAATTAAACAGCTTTGTTTTGATACGTAACCTGCAAGCTTTTTCTTTAAAGTAATAGCTCCGAAATGAAACGTTCTTTTTTGGAGCATTTAAAATTTTCTAGAGCTGTTAAGATTTAATATTATCAACATATATAACCTTTAACAAAATAAAAACACGTACACAATTTATTTGCCATACCTCTAATCAACATATCCCTTTAACGGCCATGAAGATCTAGAAACGGAAGAGCACATGGTTGGAGATCCTCAAGTGGTGGAATATTAGAGATACTAATATTGTTAACCTCAACGACGTGTTCTATCTAGCAAATCAAGTAAATCTCCCTGTCAACTCAAGATACATTGTTGATGCCGTGGTGCAATCTACACTTTGGATTCTTTGGCGTTTTCGAAATTGTTAGAAAAGTGCCTTAAACTTTAAGGGTTGTTTAGTAAATTTGTTTGACTTGTCCACCAAGTTTGCTTAGAATTTGGAAACTCTTTATGGCGGTTTGTTTGGTGCCTATAAATAGAGGTCAAGGTCATTAGTTTTGTTTGTACCTTTTGAATTTGTGTTTGGTACCGTTTGAATTAGAACTTTGTGTTTGGTACCTTTTAATTTGTTTTTTATTTGGTTTGGTAATTTGAATAAAGCTTCCGCTTGGTTTGTTTGATTTGTTTGTTTGTTTCGTTCGTTTGAATTATCAACAAGTGGTATTAGAGCCAGGTTCGTTTAGCCATGAAGAAAAAGAAAAAGAAAAAAGAAAAAGGTATTGTTTGGATTGAGGTTTGACTGTTTTTGGTTTTGAAGTTGAATCTTTGAACGTTTTTGTTGTTGTTGTCGATCGCAGTCTGTTCGAACTTTTGAACTATAATCATTCTGATGAATTGTTTTGCTATTGGTTTTTTTTTGGATTAGATATTTTGTGGTCTTCGAATTTGGGCCTTAACATAATTTTGGCCATTAGTTGGATTTGGTATTAATGGTTTGTTTCGTATGTTGTGGGATCAGTTTGTGCATTTAACCAATATTTGTTATTGGTTATTGGTTTTTGATTGTTTATTTGTTTTACTGGCGTTGCTTCGTTTGGAAGTTTGTAGTTTGGTATTCGAATTTCGATCGTTAAGTTGTTTGAATTTGGACCGTAATCCTTATTAGATAAGTGGGTCATTAGAATTATTATCAAGTATCATATTTGGGGCGTTTGAATTAAAGGCCGTTCGTCAAGTTATTTATTAACTTGAATTTGTTTGATACTTGGATAATAAGTTTGAAGTTGGACCGTAATACTTATCGATAAGTGGGTCATAAGAATTTGAATTTAATATATAGGTCGTAATTCTTATTATATAAGTGGACCATTGGAATTTGAATTTGGTATTTGGTATTTGAAGATCGATTTGGTGTTTGAAGACTTGATTATAGTCGTTTGAATTTGTTCGATCATTGGAAATTTGTTAGTTTGAAAATTTGGATCTTCGTTCGTTGGGCTTTTGAAGTTGGTTGCCCGAATTTGATTGTCTTTGTTGAAGATCGTTTTGTTTGTTTGGTTGACCGAGTTTGAATTTGTCGGTTAACGTTTGATTGTTCGCTTTGAAGTTATCGGCATTTGTTTTGGATCGAATTTGTTTTGGATCGTTTTTGGGAATCGATCGTTCGTTTTGAATTTGGCTAGCATCTCTGGCATTTGGAATTTCGAATTTGGCATTTGGAAATTGGAATTTGGAATTTGGAATTTGAAATTTGGCATTCGGAATTTGGAGCTTTGAATTTGATTTGAAGCCGGTGGAGGAGTTTAAGTCGTTAGGGGTGTTCGTTCGGTCGGTTTACGGTTTAATAGGTTTAATCGGTTTAGGTTATTCGGTTTTCAAAAATAATTTCAAACACCCAATACCCAAACCAAATTTCTCAAAACCAAACCAATCCAACCAAATAAGTGATCGGTTTATTCGGTTCGGTTCTCCACAAAACCAAATAAGAATATTATGTATAAACAGTGAGCTACTTTTCAAATTTAGAAATCAAAAACAAAATTCCATCAATGAAATTGCAACAATTTGATAAATTCATAAACTGTTTTTTGATTGACATAAAGTCATCAATACATTATTCCAGGTTGTTTAAAACCAACCACCAAATTGAAATAAAAACAAAACAAACACTGAGTTCCAGACAAAAGATCAAATAAAACCATGAAATAATCCATAATCAAAATACCAAGATACCAAAACAAGCTAAAAATAAAAGAACCATCAGTCGTCTACTCGTCTTATTGCTCCATCTCGAACAGGTATTGCTACTCCATCTTGAACATGGATCTTCGCTCCACCTCAAACAGCACCGCCTCCCTCTTTCACGAACTCTATAGTTGCATGAGTAAACAATAGTTTGTGTTATATATCAATATAAGAGTTTAGAGTATACATCAATAAATTAGGCAAGATAAAGAGATACAGTGATGATAAAGTTACCGTCTTCAATGTCTTGTATCTCATCCCAATTTTCTGTGACGTCTAACAGCGTGGAGTTTCCACGAAACCAATCTTGGGTGCAAATTAAACTTTCAACAACAGGAGGAGTTAGAGAACTCCTAAATGCATCTAGCACCCTTCCACTCGTGCTAAACACAGATTCAGAAGCCACAGTGGAAATCGGAATGGCCATTACATCCCTAGCAAGCAAAGATAGTATTGGAAACCTCGGGCTATTTACCTTCCACCAATTCAGAATATCAAACATGTCAGATTCATCTTCGACGTCCTCATTCAAATACCTATCTAACTCAGACTTTGAGTCTTGCATTCCACTTTCAGACTTTCTTCGTTTCATCTCCATTCGAACCTTTAATTAAAGAAATAAACATTAATAAAGTAAATATGTATTTTGAAACACAATAGGCTGAAATATTAACCTTCTGTTTTAAAATGACTGACGGCTCAATAATTGAAGTTGCAGCACGTTTATTCATCGACGATGAAGCACTAGAAGTTTCAAACAATGTGTGTGTCTCTGGCGGGGCATGGATTCTTACATAATCTTCATATAGTTCAACCAAAGAGGCTTTTATCACAGCACACGTAGATTTCCCTTCCAAACATCCCCTAACAACACTTCCAAATACTCGAACTTATTTCTCGGATCAAGCACAGAAGCAACAACTGTTGCCATATTGCACTTTTCCAAGCTCCCGTAATACTTATCAAACTTACATTTCATCATCTTTGCCATCACAACAATATTTTTATCTGGAACACCATTAATACAATTGTTCAGAGCAGCATCAATGGATGTAATATCATCCAAAAAGCTGTTAGATGTTACATAATGTGTCCCAGATACCCTAAGAGTCAGCTCATAAAAATGCCCCAAAAACTTGGTCAATCTCCTCACATTCGCCCAATCAGATGAAACAGGCACACCGGTCTTCTCAAGATCGTCTCTGTAATGGCGATCCTCGCTGTCATATCTAGCAAATGCCCTCTCATAGTTCTGAGCTATTTCCAACATCAGATATGTTGAATTCCAACGTGTGGGAACATCTAGAACCAAACCTTTTGTGCTTGGACACTTTTCAATTTCAGCATATTCCTTGAATTGTCAATCTTTGAGGAGATTGTCTAATGTACTTAACAGCAGCCCGCACACAATCAACAGACTTCCCAATATGACTTAACCCATCTTGAACAATCCGATTCATTACATGAGCTGTACAACGCACATGTAGCCATTTACCTTCCAAAACAGTTGTCTCCCAATTAGCAAACTTGCTTTTCAAATATGCAACCGCAACATCATTAGCAGTAGCATTATCTACTGTAATGGTAAACACATTAGACTCAATGCCCCATTTCAGCAAGCACATCTCCACAGCCTTTCCAATATCAACCCCCCGATGACTAGAGATGGGGCAAAAAATTCAACACTTTTTTTTCTTAAAACCCAATCGTTATCAACATAATGAGCCGTGAGACACATGTAGTTAATCCTTTGTAGAGAAGTCCAGGTGTCGGTAGTCAAACAGATCCTACCAACATTGCCCCTAAGTAGAGCGCTAACCTTCTTCTTTTCCTCAAGATACAACTTCAAACAATCTCTAGCCATGGTGATTCTAGAAGGAGTACGAAACAATGGCTGGGAAGCATTCAGAAAATACCTAAAACCCTTTCCTTCTACCAACTTGAATGGAAGCTCATCAACAATTAGCATGTACGCTAACGCCTTCCTAACTGATTGTTGGTCAAATTTCCAAGCAAACAGGTTCCTGTCATCACCATCTCCTCTTTGAAATGCCAAATTTGTTTGGCCATCAAGCTTATTTCCAGGAAACTTGCCACAAATTTTCAAATGACCTCGCAAAGTACTTGTCCCATGAATTTTAGTATCTGAACAATACTCCTTAGCACAATAACGACACTTGCTTTTTGGTTCTCCTTGGTCATTAACAAATGATTCGTAATGAGCCCATACCAAAGACTGCTTACGGGTTGCCCTTGGTTTCTTTTGATTCACTTCTTTTTCCACCTCCACCACATTATGTACATCCACCTCCACCACATTCTCTTCATGCACATGCACTTCACGTTCTTCTTGATACCCCTAAGAAAAAAGAAAGATTAAAGTTATTTTTTTATCTACAAAAATATCCCAAGCAATTAACTGTACTAAAGAGTAAGGAATGAAACAAACTCATATTGTAACAGTCCCACAACATAAGAACAATGAAATTTTTATCTACTAAAACATGAACCATCAACAATTAGCTAAGTTGAAAATGAAAGTCAAAAGAGCTATGTATCTACTAGTCTACTGCATACATGACAGGTTACTTCAATCCACCATAACACTTCATAAACAAACTAAAATGGTACTTTATAGCCACTACATACATAATACAGTAAGGTGCTTCAAATGAGGCCATGTTTTGGTCGAGTTTATTATAAGGCACTACTAGTCTAAGTTAGTGTTACATCTAAAAACATATATTCTATTGCGACGAATAACATAAGTAAAAACATAATTGATTGTAATTCAAATAGTATATTGCGACGAATAACATGAGTAAAAGTAAAACCTATGCATAAAAAAAATGATGCTTACTACTATACAACATACATATAAAAGAAAAATAATGCATTTCTCTAAATAGCGAATAACGTATCGATGTTAAACTTATAGTGATCTACTGATATTCCATTAAAAACCCAATTATAATTTAAGTTCAAACAAAATCATGAACATGAATATACTTAAGTGCTCTACTGTGGCAAGAAAAAATTTCATACGGACAAGTAGCGGAATAACAAAATTTTGATTGAATTGATATAATAACAAAACAAATAATATGATAAAGTGTCTAGTACAACTAATACACATATGACTATATGAGACCCAACGATTTGAAAAAATAATTATCGAAATTGACAATAAAATGTAAATAATTGAAGCACCCAAATAAGTATTGAAATGATAAACTTGAAAAAAGTAAAGATGATAAACTTTTGCAATTAACAACAGTTCCGTAAAAGACATACCATAACCATATTGAAACTTTGAGATCGAAACCACAGCTCTTGAGTCTTGAGATCGAAACAATAACACCAACACCCAAAACCCACTTGTAAACGAAAATTTTGATTGTTGGTGATGTAGTGACTTGAGATTCTGAGGATGCCATTTTATAGGGGAAGGAATTCATTGATAATTAAAGAGTGCGTGATTTGTATGCGTGATTTTGGTTGTGACAGAACTACCTTCAAAGAATAGAGCTTTAATTTTAAGAAACCTAGCAAATTTCCCCAATTCCAAATATTTGATTGATAGTTTCTATGTTATAGAAATAAATTTTATAAAAATCAATTCTACGTTTCTATGTTAAGTTCGGGTATTCGGGTGGAAACCGAATGAGGAATTTTGAACCCAAATCCGATCCAGAAAACCGTATTTTATTTCGGGTGCACCCAAAAATCCGAACCAAACCCAAATAAGCCAAACCCATTTAACCCAATGTCATTTGGATCGGTCGGTTTTTCGGGTCAACCCATTTAATGAACACCCCTATGTGGTGTTTTGGGCCTGGGTTAGTGTAATAAGGGGCTTGGCAGATTTTTGGGTTAAGGTTTTATTTTAGTAATAGTAGTTTAAGGTTTAGGATTTAATCCAAGGATTTGTTTTGCCAATTTGCAATTCTTCAAGGACCATTTCTAAAAATTATTCCAAGGACTATTCTTGCCAAGTGATGATACTTGTGGGACACTTGTTGACTTTTAAGCTCAAATATGATCTTCCATTGAAAATAGCTTCCCCGGCCTCGGCTTTTGACCTCTTTTCCAATCTCGTGCCCGTTTTGTCGGTTTTAGCTCGGTTTTGTCCATTTTTCATATATCCGTACCTGCACAATCAAAAACACAAAAACACGATATATTTGGCGTATTTGGTTAGTTTTTGGTCTTTTTGGTCCGCATAATAATGTAAAAGGTATGTGTAAATTAACACATACCACCACTCCTTAAAATGTTACTTGACCACAAGCAACTTAAGCATTCAAATCAAAGTCAGGGAACCTTGCAGCCATGTCATCATATAACTCCCAAGTGGCATCCTCTGGGCTTTCATTAATCCACTGAATAAGAACATAAACTGCTGCCACATTCCCTTTTTTAGCCATTCTTCTGTCCAAAACAGCATATGGTGCCATAGCTATGACCCCATTCGAATCACATTGTGGTAGCTTAGTAGGTTCATGTGGAAGATCACCTCTAAACTTCTTGAGCTGTGACACATGGAAGACTGAGTGAATTTGAGAACCACTTGGCAGCTCCAATTTGTAAGCCACTTGTCCAATCTTTGCCACAATTCTGAAAGGACCATAGTACTTTGGTGCTAGCTTGTGATGCTTGTACTGCCTCAGTGTTGATTGCCTGTATGGTTGAAGTTTCAACAAGACCCAATCATCAATTTCAAACACCCTTTCAGTCCTTTGCTTATCTGCCATTGACCTCATTCTGTCTTGGGCTCTTTGTAAATGAAACTTCAACAACTTGACTGCAGCTTCTCTTGCAATTAAGGACCTATCCACTGTATGATTTGCACTATCACCAGCAGTGTAGGAGATGTGGGCAGGAGGAGCTTGACCATAAAGAACTTGGAAGGGAGTAGTATTGATGGCAGTATAAAAGGAAGTGTTATACCAATATTCTGCAAGAGGAATCCATTGTGCCCACTCCTTAGGATTGTCTCCACACATACACCTCAAGTAACACTCAACACATCTGTTCACCACCTCAGTCTGACCATCTGTTTGTGGATGGTAGGCTGAGCTCATGTGCAGGTTGACTTTCAAAAGCTTGAACAATTCAGACCAGAACCTACTCAAAAAGATAGTATCTATGTCACTTACAATCACTTTAGGTAGGCCATGGAGCTTGTAAACATTGTCCAAAAAAGCTTGTGCCACTGAAATTTCTGTATAGGGATGAGTAAGTGGAATGAAATGACTGTACTTACTCAACCTATCAACTACCACCATGAGGACTGTTTTACCCTTTGACATAGGCAAACCATCCACAAAATCCATGGAAATACTAGTCCAAACTTGATCAGGAATGGGTAAGGGTTGTAATAAACCTGGATAAGGAACTAACTCAGGCTTAAACCTTTGACAAACACTGCAATTTCTCACCCAATCTTTGACTTGTTTCCTCATTTTGCTCCAGTAAACTTGTGCACTCATTCTCTTCAGTGTAGCTTGCATTCTCAAGTGACCTCCTTGTGAACAAGCATGGAAGAAGTTGAACAATTCTTGCCTCAGCTGTGTGTCATCAGATACCACCAATTTGCCTTTTCTCAATAATTTTTGTGCAGACCACTCATAATGCTTGACTGATTGAGGGTCCTGCTGCAACTTGAGAATAATGGACTGCAATTTGTCATCATTAGCCCACCCATTCACAATCTTTTGGTACACATCAGCAGATAGACTTGTCACAACCATTTGCAAAACTTCTCCAGTGTTTGGCAATCTAGATAATGCATCTGCTGCAACATTTTCAACTCCCTTTTTATACACAATTTCATAGTCATAGCCCATGAGTTTAGGTAGCCACTTCAATTGGGTTGGTGTAGTAAACCTTTGTTCCACTAGGTACTTTAAGCTCAAATGATCAGTTTTGATAATGAAGTGTCTGTCCATTAGATAACCTCTCCATTTTTCCAATGCTTGTATGACTGCCAAAAATTCTTTCTCATAAGTGGATAAGGAGTGATGTTTAGAAGACAAGGCCTTACTCATGAATGCAATTGGGTGAACCTTCTGCAACAAAACAGCTCCTATTCCCACTCCTGAGGCATCTGTCTCAATCACAAAAGTTTCATTGAAATCAGGCATTTGTAACACTGGAGCATGCACCATTGCTTGTTTCAGTGTATCAAAAGCCTGTTGAGCAGATTCTTCCCACTTAAAAGCATTATTTTTCAATAATGCAGTCAAAGGTTGACTAATGACAGCATAATCTCTAATAAATCTCCTGTAGTAGCATGTTAAGCCCGAAAAACCTCTTAGCTGCTTCAAAGTTCTTGGTGCAGGCCACTGTTTCATTGCTTCCACTTTAGCAGGGTCAGTTGCCACCCCTTTATCAGTGATGATGTGACCCAGATACTCCACATGTGTAACCCCAAAAATAAACTTGCTTTGTTTGGCATACAATTGATGTTCTCTCATAGTTTGCAACACTGTTCTCAAATGTGTTGTGTGAGCTTCTAAAGATGGACTGTAAACCAATATATCATCAAAGAAAACAAGCACAAACTTCCTAAAATAAGGTCTAAAAACAGAATTCATTAGAGCTTGAAATGTTGAAGGAGCATTAGTGAGTCCAAAAGGCATGAATAGAAATTCATAATGTCCCTCATGTGTTTTGAAAGCAGTCTTGGATATGTAATCTTCATACATTCTGATTTGGTGGTAGCCTGACCTCAAATCCAGTTTGGAGAAGATCACAGATCCATGAAGTTCATCAATGAGCTCTTCAATGAGTGGAATTGGGAACTTATCCTTGATGGTGTGTTTGTTTAACTGCCTGTAATTAATGCACATACGCCAACTTCTATCCTTCTTTTTAACCATAACAATGGGTGAGGCAAATGAGCTTTGACTATGCCTTATAACTCCAGATTCCAACAACTCTTTAACCATCAATTCTATGGCATCCTTTTGTGTTGGAGGGTGTCTATATGGCCTAATATTGACAGGTGGAGTGCCATCTTTGAGAGGTATTTTGTGATCATGTGTCCTGTGTGGTGGCAATGTGGTAGGAACAGCAAACACATTTGCATATTCTGACAACATAGGTTTCCAAACACTCCCCATATCACCATCATCTTGTCTCTGCTCCTCTGAAACTTTCACCATATTCACCATAGCAGAAGGATAAACACATAAAGACATTGCATTACACTGAACTCTTGTATTCTGTCTACCATTCATCCATTGAACAGTTGCTTTAGTAGTTCCTCTTAGTGTCATTTGCTTGCCTCTGTAATTGAAACTCATTTTCAAATTATTAAAGTTACAACAGATATCTCCCAAAGTAAATAACCATTGTATCCCAAGCACCATCTCACATCCTCCCAATGGTAATATCATCACAGAAGAAAAGAATGACTCACCTTGCAATGACCAAGTAAACTCAAGACAAACAGTAGTACTCACCAAATTGCTTCCTCCTGCTACTGACACTTGTAAAGGGCAAATTTGTCTAGTATTGCAGGCCAGTTTCTTTGCTGTGTTTGTGCCTAAGAAATTGTGAGTACTCCCTGAATCAATCAAAATGTGCAACTCATACCTTCCCACATATCCAGATACCCTCATGGTTTGGTAGTTGTACACACCAGTAAGAGCATTCAAAGAAATTTGTGGAATTACTTCACTATCTTGCACAGGTTCTTGTTGCCACACAATCTCCTCATCCAAACACTCCTCTACCTCCACTTTTTCTTGCTCATCTCCTTCCTGATCCACAAGTACTTCTAACAAAAACACTTGACTGCTACACTTATGGCCAGGGAAGTACTTTTGATCACAATAGAAACATAATCCTTTCATTCTCTTTTCCTCCATCTCTTTTTGAGTTAACTGCTTCCTATATGGAGTACTAGTGGAAGTTGATGGTTTATTCCTCCAACTAGCATTTGGTGCAGGTAAAGACATTGGTTTAGGGCTGTTAATCACATTTTGGCTTTGAGGACTGTATCTAGGTGTAGGCAACACAAGCATTTTGTTCCTTTGCTTAGCCACATTCAACTGTGATTCTTGTAGTTTACACAAACCATACATCTCAGCCAAAGATTTTGGTTTAAACATTCTAACAGCAAGTTCAATTTCACTATACAACCCTGCACTAAAGAAACTCATTGCTTGTTCATCACTCAGCTGAACTCTACACAACAATTTATCATACTCATCAATATACTGTTGCACAGAACCAGTTTGTTTCAATTTCTTAATTTCAGCCAGTGGATCTTCATAAATTCTACCAAATCTAGCCAAAATTGCCTCTCTATACACTGGCCAAGTCACATTTTCTCCTATCAATCTGACTATATTCCTATGCCACATTAAAGCAACATCATAAAGGTGAATAGAGATCAAGTTTACCTTGCTTTCATCAGGAACATTGTCCACTTTGAAAAACTGCTCACACCTAAACATCCAGTCTCTCACATTATCACCCCCAAATTTTGGAAACTCAAGCTTGGTGACTCTATGAAACTGATTATTCTGTCCCTGGTTTGTACCCTGAGGCATCATGTGCATACTCGGATCACCATTACCAGAACTGTTTCTCAATTCTGCTAATAATTCACGCTTTAACTCCTCCCTTAACTGATTCATCAACTCCCTCATAGAAGGTTCCTTAGTACTGGTACTAGCACGCATTTTTGTAGGCATTTTTAACAAGAAAATGAAACAAGAACATCAAGAATTGATCAAGAACAGAGTAACTAACTTCTAACAAACTGCAACAACTATAACAAACTTGTAACTAACAACAACTACTCAAGAATTGGGAAATGGAAGAGAGAGAACATTATGATGTGGTGTGATTTTGGAAAGAAAACAAGTAAAGAATGGCGGATTGTGGTGGTGTGGTGGTATTTATAGTGGTGGACGGATTTCTAACAGAATCTTGATTCTGTATCTGGCCAGAAAAGTGGCTCTGATGCCAATTGTTATGTACCAAATGGATATGACTAATCCAGGATTCTAGAAGAATTGGAGATAGCCTGTTCAACACACAGGAGTTCAAGCATATAGGAATAGAAACTCGAATGTGAAGAAGATGATTGTTATTAGGAAAGATGAGTTGTTACAGACTAGAGAGAAGTATTTTACAATTTGATAGATGATGAATGTAAATGACAAACTAAGTATTTATACAATGAAATGTAAATTGGCGGGTAAAGTTGTTATGTGGTTGTTGTTTGACTTTCCATCTTTGACTGTTTGACTTTCCATCTTTGACTTGTGCTCATATCATTAAGCATGGTATTTTTCAGTTCAAAAACATTGTTAAAGATGGAAAAGATTTGGGTATGGCGAGGATTATAAAAGTATGGGGGGTGTAAAACATATTTAATCTTGCAATTGAGCGGCTTGTGAGTTTCATTCGTTCTGATGAAGCAAAACTAGAGTTATGGAAGGGAGATATAAGCAAAATTTTTCTATTCATGCCTGAATCCGCTAGGAATAAGTATGTGTTATATGATATGTACAAGAGAAATTCCGGTTTTATATCACTCATTGGGAGTTGGGAGTATTGCTCCCACAAAGCTTATGAGTGGAGGCTACACCTTCTGGTGATGAAATGAAGTTAATCGATTGTTTGGCGGAATTTGATCCAAAGATTGTGGATGATTATAGTGGAACAATAAAAGATAGTCCTCTAGTTTGTCTATCAATTCCTTGGGGTTATCTTACCAAGCACAAAGTTTGAGTATGTTTGCTTCTCTTATTCTTTGCTTAACAAAATACACTAGTTGTTATTGTTGTTATTAATTAATTTGAAATATTATTTTTCAGAATGATATCAATCCCATCCTATCAATTAGGAAGGGCGGCATGGACTTGAGTAGCATTCAATCTAAACTTCAGGTAATTTTTTAAAAGAATTTCATATATCCCCTAAAAAAGTCCCTAATGTCATATACACCCAACCTAATTGCTAAATTTCATATATACCCATTCCCATTACTTATTGAATGTATGAGTAGTGTATTACCCTTCCAAAGCTTTTGTTCAACGTACGTGAGAGTTAAAAATGGCGCCATTTAAATCCAAATTAAACCTCTCTTTAAGAAAAGAACGAGATCTTGTATTGAAGTCTATGATATTATGAGTTGCTTCCCATTGTGAATTTTGTATTTCAACATAAATATCATTGTTTGTATTTTATATCATTAAAATTGACTTGTAATAGAAGATCAAATAGATATATCAGAAATATCATTGTTCGTTTTTTATATCATTACGCACATCGTCTAGTAAAAGATCTAAATACTATGCCTTTTCACTTTTTACTCGTACTATTCTTTAGTGTTCTTTGCATAATTGTTTTTTGGCAACTTTAACTGTTCGTTAAATTGTATTCTGATGTGTGGATTTGGGAGTATTTCGTTGTAAGAAATGATAATTGTTTTGGGTGAGTAAATTATTTGGATGAATATGTAGTTGTTGAAGTTGTAAGAAAAAGACGGGTATATTGGTCATAATATGAACTGTCTTGAACAAAGAAAATAAAAGTGGGCAAATATAAAATTTAAAGTGTATTTGATGGGTATATATGATATTTGAATTTTTGATTGAGCATATATGAAATTAAGAGAATTTTGAGGGGGAATAATGAAATTCTCCCATTTTCTAATATAACAATTATAATAGCAATTTCGACCCATTTACTTATGAATGGGTCGAATTGGGTTTTGAAAACTGTTTAATGTTCCATCTCGTTAATTGCAGAAACAGAAAGGTGATGAGTATAACTTGCCCATTTGGCAACTCAAAAACATTTTATGGGAACTCATCGAAGAAAAGAAGATTGAACATAACCTACGAAACTACAAGAAAACACGTGGAGAAGCAACAGTAAAACGTATGTACCATGATGGATTCATTTATTATAGTTTTTGTAGCATTTTTTGACCAAATTTCAAATGTTTATTGGTTACAGGGGATACAAATCTTCTTCTTCTTCTTCTGGCAATAGGAAGGGGCTTCTAAATGTGGTGTTAATTGGCGATCCTGGTATGTTTATTTTATTTCCATGTCATTCTGTTCACTATTTTAGGAGTTTTCAGTTTTTCATTTTTTAAAGGAAGCTTGCAATGGTTAGTAATCAGGCTAGGGATTCTAATTTTATTAAGAATAGGGTTAAATCGAGATTGATATTCGCTTTAGGTAGTTGAGTAAAAGTTTATGGGTTCTTGCAAGTTATGATAGTGATAGAATGACAACAATGGCGAGGGTAGTGATGTAGGTTGATAGGGTCAAGAGTAGCGGTCCAGGCAGCAATGATTGCAATGGATGATGGTGACGTGGTGATAGGTGGTCAATTGTGTCAGTAAAGTTTGGGGTTAGGTTATGTGAGAGTTTTTTTTGGGTGCAAAAGGTGAACTTGTATATTAATAATCAATGACAAATTACATCAATTAAGCAAAAGGAATAGACATGCCTATTTCCTTTATGATACTACCAAACTGATACATGATGAAAAAACAAAAAGATATATCTCGGATACAAGTAATCTATCTCAGACAAGACTATATACTCATATATCTGCCACTTAAGCCAAACACTAGTTTATGTGAGAGTTGTTAATCAGTCTAATTGAGTTATGGGTTTATGACTCTGACTGATGTTTTCCGTGTGGTTTGACTCCTTCTAGAATAATGTATGATGCCTTATGCGTTGAAGGATACAATATAGGATGTCATCGGCGTGTTGTGATAATCTAGAAATATTATGTTTGGATCATCCTGTAATTGGGCAGTTTATGTAATTTGTATGTAACTGTTTGCATGATTTATATGTAACTGTTGGTTTGCTTTCCTCTCACTGTACGTAATATCGTTCTGTTGTCTCTGATGGTAATGGTAAATCTATGCTCATCACATACGTTTAATAATGTTGAAAGTTGAAACTGAAAGGTGATTAAACTTCTAAACTGTAAAATTAGAGAGATGTTAAAAACAGATTTGCGTCAAACCAACTGATGAGACGAAAAATGTTACGTTTTTAGGGGTCGGTTTGAGTCCTAATTCGTATGTTTTTGGTTTGGATTTCACCCAAAGTCGTTTCTTTTCTCATTTTAGGTACTTTTGAAGGGAAAATCACAAAAGAAGCATTTTCGGGCGTTTTCGGAGTGAAAAAGTGCGGAAAACAACAAAAACTCAAAAGACCCTATTACAGAAGGTGACGCCGTCACACTCTACATTGTGACGCCGTCAGGAGTAAGTGAAGTCCAGAAGTGGAAAAAAGACTCGTGACGGGCCAGAGAGTTCGTAGTGCAATTTGGTGACGCCGTCAGATCTGGAACCAGCAATTATGACCACGTCAACTGAGGCCGTCTGGAAACCCTAATCGCCGAGCTGACGACGTCACCTATTGGGCTGACGCCGTCAGCCCGCGTTTTCTATATATATAGAACGTTTTTTATATAACCTTGGGAGTCTAGTGTCGAACTTTGGAGTGGAGAACTTTAGGGTTAAACCCTAGTACGTGTATTACAGACCTTAGANCATTTACTTATGAATGGGTCGAATTGGGTTTTGAAAACTGTTTAATGTTCCATCTCGTTAATTGCAGAAACAGAAAGGTGATGAGTATAACTTGCCCATTTGGCAACTCAAAAACATTTTATGGGAACTCATCGAAGAAAAGAAGATTGAACATAACCTACGAAACTACAAGAAAACACGTGGAGAAGCAACAGTAAAACGTATGTACCATGATGGATTCATTTATTATAGTTTTTGTAGCATTTTTTGACCAAATTTCAAATGTTTATTGGTTACAGGGGATACAAAGCATCTTCTTCTTCTTCTGGCAATAGGAAGGGGCTTCTAAATGTGGTGTTAATTGGCGATCCTGGTATGTTTATTTTATTTCCATGTCATTCTGTTCACTATTTTAGGAGTTTTCAGTTTTTCATTTTTTTAAAAGAAGCTTGCAATGGTTAGTAATCAGGCTAGGGATTCTAATTTTATTAAGAATAGGGTTAAATCGAGATTGATATTCGCTTTAGGTAGTTGAGTAAAAGTTTATGGGTTCTTGCAAGTTATGATAGTGATAGAATGACAACAATAGCGAGGGCAGTGATGTAGGTTGATAGGGTCAAGAGTAGCGGTCCAGGCAGCAATGATTGCAATGGATGATGGTGACGTGGTGATAGGTGGTCAATTGTGTCAGTAAAGTTTGGGGATAGGTTATGTGAGAGTTTTTTTTTTGGTGCAAAAGGTGAACTTGTATATTAATAATCAATAACAAATTACATCAATTAAGCAAAAGGAATAGACATGCCTATTTCCTTTATGATACTACCAAACTGATACATGATGAAAAAACAAAAAGATATATCTCGGATACAAGTAATCTATCTCAGACAAGACTATATACTCATATATCTGCCACTTAAGCCAAACACTAGTTTATGTGAGAGTTGTTAATCAGTCTAATTGAGTTATGGGTTTATGACTCTGACTGATGTTTTCCGTGTGGTTTGACTCCTTCTAGAATAATGTATGATGCCTTATGCGTTGAAGGATACAATATAGGATGTCATCGGCGTGTTGTGATAATCTAGAAATATTATGTTTGGATCATCCTGTAATTGGGCAGTTTATGTAATTTATATGTAACTGTTTGCATGATTTATATGTAACTGTTGGTTTGCTTTCCTCTCACTGTATGTAATATCGTTGTGTTGTCTCTGATGGTAATGGTAAATCTATGCTCATCACATACGTTTAATAATGTTGAAAGTTGAAACTGAAAGGTGATTAAACTTCTAAACTGTAAAATTAGAGAGATGTTAAAAACAGATTTGCGTCAAACCAACATTAAGAAAAGTCCCACCTTTGATCTGTTATAATATTGACCAAATATATATTTGTGAACAAATTTTTGTCACCGCCGCTATGCGCGGCTATCCTACTAGTTCTCGCAATCTATTTAGAAACTACTTATCTAATACTTTTACCATCATCTATATGGTCTGGTCAGCGGATGTTGGAAAATCTGCCCTTAGAAAACAATTCACCGCACAAGAGGACGACGCTCATTTTGAGACTGATAATACACGGTTCACTATATTGGATGTGGATAGACAGGTAATTCTTTTGGTCTACTTGGTATAATATTACCATTAACGTGTATATTTTAAGGATTATATGTAAAAACTAGAGGTGATAATATGAGACCCATTGGTTAAACATGGGTCAAGTTGGGTTAAATTTTTTGGAGATTTGTTTAGTTGGGTCTCCTTTGATATGGTAGATTGGTCCAATTGCGTATTTCATATGAAGTCCTAGAACAATTACCTTGCGGGTCAGATTTTTGTTATTTTTAAGTCTAGGGTTTATTTTGTCAATATTAGTTCTGCAAGGTTTTAAGATGAAATTATGCTTTCTTTTAGGTTAAGATAGCTTTTAGTTTATATATTTCTGTTGTTTTTAGGGGTATATCCATCTAATCATATCAATTCACATCAATATGTTTTCAGGGCCAAGAATCTTCTATACCTAATATTATTTCCAGAGCTGATATTGGTGTGTTGGTAAGAACTTGTGCATCTTAAATCTTTTTTTGTACTATAAAACAGACCATGTATATTCATAAAATTCTTTCAGGTTATATCAAGTCTACCAGGGGAATTTGGTAATGTGTTTGTAAAGGATGGATTGACTAGTAGGCTTTTAACACTTGCAAAAATTCATGGTGTTTCTGAGTTGCTAGTTGCCGTCAATAAAATGGATCATGAATCCGTTCAGTGGTCACCTAAGAGGTGCATGCTTTTGTTTTGGTCTTCTTTAATGTATCTCTATGACTTTATATAGCGTTCTCTCAATTTCTTTTGATGTCTGCAGGTATGATACAATAGTTTCAGAGATGGAGTCTTTTCTAAAGAGATATCACTACACGAAAGAACGTAAGCAAAAATATTATACTTTATATTATAGTACTTTTGCCTTAAATATATCAGTTAATGATTAAAAAAAAAAGAAAGAAAAAAAAGGAACTCATGTTAAACTAAAAAATTTAGAGTTGAACAGTACTGGCGAAAACTGGATCATATTCTGCCATGTCAATGTTAATATTGCAATCTAGTAAGAGTAAAGACCAATGCTTAAGCAGTGTACGGCTGTCTATTTAGGTGAGTGCGTTGTCTGTTAACACAAAAATACTTGAGTGGGACAGGTGATACAAATAGATTTTGATTGCCTACTTGAAGCCGGCACTATGATAGGAAAAGATAGTTATACTTCACAATGTTATAAATCACTGAAAGATTCTCTATCTGCAGACATTAAATTTCTTCCAAAAGCTGGCTGTTTTAATCAAAATGTGCAAACAAGAGTTGATAAAATAATTTGTACGTGGTATGATAACGTCTCTCTGTTTGAGGCACTTGATGCTGTTAAAGTTCCCTTACGCGATTCCGAAGCCGGATTAAGGGGTCCCATCTGATTTTTATTTCTATATCCTTCAATTTGTTTCTGGCTAATCTTTTAAAAGCGTCACTCAAACATAAACAGTTTCAAAAGCACTTCCAGACACCCCCTAATTTATGTTATGGTTTGATGATTTTTAGGACCTATCACTGAAAGTGAATGGTATAGATACATGTTACTTATTATCGTCTCTGCTGCTGTTTCAGATTCAGAATGCCTATATCAAAAACGTATGGCAACAACGGGACTTTTGTTTTGGGAAAAGTGGAATATGGGACTGTGAAAACAGGAGATCGGATGCTGATTATGCCAAACAATGTACATACATACTAAATGATTTTTTATTTATTTTTACTTTTGCTCTCCTTTTTTTGGTTACCTGTATTTTCTTTGAATGTTATTTTCTAATTTAACCTTTTGCATAATATATATTTGTAGGTTCCAGTTACCGTCAGTGAAATTTATATCAACAAAGATAAAGTTACGATTGCAAGGCCCGGTGAGACTCTGCGAGTCCAAGTCAAAGGGGTTAAAGAAACGGACATTTCAGCAGGAAGTGTACTTTGCAGTAGTGGTATGCCATTTCTATTTACAATACAGTAAACAAGTAATCTTAAACAACTAATCTCGGACATACAAATTTCCCCAACTCCTGTTTCCTCATCTCGTTTCTAGTTAGTCATACAAATCTCTAATTTTATTTTGGTACCTTTCAAATGTTTACTCACCAATATTATCAATCATCAGTTTGAGAAGAGCTCGGATACATCCAAAAAGATAAAAATTCATTTTTTTTAATTTAATAATATTACCAAAAAGAGAAGCTTTTATGCTTTATTAAAATTTATATCTTTTTAGTGGTTAACTTATTGTCCAACATACAATCACATAGTGAATAATAGGTAAGCATATTATTCACCAGGTCTGATTTTACGTAATCTTGTGTACGTAAACTTGTGAATGTATGTTTTCTAGTCAAGGTAGTCTTTACATGTTCGTATATTTGTTTAGGTACATCACATTCAATGTTTATTTGGGGCTAAATTTTTTCTTTATTATGCAGAAAAAACACTAGCAGCCGTTCTTGAATTCATTGCAGACTTATATATTCTTGACTTACAAAATGTATGTTGTTTCAACTTCTTTTTTTTTTTTTTTTTTTTTTTTTTTTTTTTTTTTTTTTTTTTTTTTTTTTTTTTTTTTTTTTTTTTTTTTTCTTCTTCTTCTTCTCTTGACGTTGCTCTACACTTATAGCTAGTATTGTGTAACAGCTTATACACATTTCATTCCTTGGTATTTTTAGGCCTCCTTTGATGTCGGCAGCAACTTAACATTGCATGTCCATTCTCTCGCTGTTGAGTGTGAAGTTTTAGAGTTGATTTGTGTTAGTGATAAAAGTACACCCAGTGAAGAGTATCTGCTCCCTGTAAAGAAGGGTGCATTTGTCACATGCCGTATTAAGGTTGGTTATAAACTTACAATAATGAAAACGATTCTTTTTGACATATATAAATTGTATGAGTTTATCATATACTTTGATGCTTATATGGTTTTCTTTCTAGGCAACTAACAAGATATACATTGAAGAGTTCCAACATTTTCAAAAGCTTGGAGCGTTCGTTATGTGTACCGAAGGTTAGATGCTTTAAAAAATTCTTTAACCAATATATTAAAACTAATATCTCTAAACCTCTTACCCATAAAGGGAAACAAAATGATATGGTTCTTTTGATGCTGGAAAACTAGTAGCACATGGAAGAGTGAAGCAACTTAAATAGATGATGGAAAACTAGTATAGCATACGGAAGAGTGCAGCAACTTACATAGGTGATTTTATCTGAGATTAGAAACTTACTTAATATGATGAATATTAAGTAAGGTCTTTTTGAATTGCATGCGTATATATATTTTGGAGTAGACATTGCGAGTCTTTAGGTTGAAAATGGGTCATTTTAAGTTCGGGGTGGCACAGACAACCCAGTTTTTTTGTAATTACTGCTAGGCGGGTTTTTGCATAGCCCCATGAAGATATATGTTACACTCCGGAATATCCATGATTAACAATGGTATTTGTTCACATTTTTATCCCGGAGAATTTATATGAATCTATTATTACGAAACTGTATTGTGTTTTTCTTTTATGCAATAAGCAGCTAAGTTCTGGTAATTTTAAAGAATCAAGTCAGTCCTCAATATTTTACATTCCTTCTTCACCCTTACTGAATATTGTTGTTTTTGTAACTTACAAATTTTTTTTTAGCCAAAGACATGAGATCCATACCGATAGAAGCAACCCATGCATTTTCGATAGTTTCTTTTCTTTCTATTCATTCACACAATTAACAACACGTCTGATGTCGTCATTCTCATTCTCTGTGTACTAAATATTACTGTAAATCACTTGTTACTTTCTTCATTAGCAATTTGCATTAAATCTTGTATCAATGTAAAAAATAAACTCAGTTTACTAATACACTTGTTTATAATGCTGTCATACACAATAACATACTTGTAACTATTTCATACGAATAGAAAATAATAGCAATATATCTAGATGAACCCCAACACACAAAATAAGAAACATCAAACCATGTTCTCAAATTACATATAAAACCATTGAAACATGGAGTTACAATTCACAGCTCCTTGATGTATTTGTATAATAAGTAACCAAGAGTAAAAAGCCAACAACAATAATAAATTAATAATACTAAGATTTTGGTTGAAAAAAATGACTGATCTTAATATATGGGCATATGAGAAATAGATCTAAAGGAAATGATTTTTGTTAAAATGTCATGACTATTCTCATGACATTCGCATGACTATGAAATCATTGAATATTGTGGCCATATTCCTTTAAATTATTTTTTTCTAAGACAATAAGGAGAAAGAGATGGATATTGAATTATCTTGCATATGTATACAAGCACTCAGTGCCGGCTTTGAAGGTGTGCAAGGTGAGCGACCGCACAGGGCCCCAAAATTTTTAAAGACCTCAAAATTTGTCCCGTCAATAATTATATGTATGTGTACACATATTTTTCACAAAGAAAAAAATATTTATATGAGAAAGTATCTTAAATGAGTAATATTTTAGCACGTTTAGCTAACTAATTGAATTATATATAAATGGTGACACTTTATATATAGCATTCCTTATCGAAAAGCCTCATTATTTAATTTCGTACAGGACCCTCAAAAATTTCATAAATTTATGGGACGGCCCTACAAGCACTAAACCACAACAGCATGAATAAGGAATGTCGTGCACAATATTGTCTATGTTATACACTCATTTATGATTAATTTTCTGTATGATTTTGTTAAAAATGAAGTTGCTAATCTAACAAGGTTGTTTCATTTAATTCGAACACTTGGTTTAGTTTGCCAAGTTTTTTTTTTTTTTTTTTTTTTTTTTTTTTTTTTTTTTTTTTTTTTTTTTTTTTTTTTTTTTTTTTTTTTTTTTTTTTTTTTTTTTTTTTGGTTTGTTTGTTTGTTTGTTTGTTTGTTTGCTTGCATGCAAAAGGTGAATTTATATTAATAACATAGTGAATCTTACAACCATGAGACTAGACATGACATGCCTATTCTCTATACTACTATACAATCTGTAATACTACCAATGAACAAACATCTCAGACAACACTGAGCAAACTAACTCAGACAAACAAAACAATAGCCATATCTGATACTTATACAACCTCAGAAGCCTGCAAGTTTTTAATCTTGTTAAGGTACAAAAACCAAACTATTGGTTTGAATATAGATTTATCATTTCACTTTTCATTTTTCAACAAATAAGAATGGCATCTTCTTACTAAAAAGATAACAAAAGTAAGTTAACAAATAAATAAATATGTGCTCAAATAAATTGAACACGCTATCTTTCGCTTGATATCAGAATACTTGCCACACGATTGTAGCTTATTTTTGTTTAAGAACACATCATTTGCTAGTTTTTATATTATTTTTAGAAAGGAATATTCATTTGCAAAATTTTAGCAAATTAATAGTAACGGGGAATATTTGTTATTAAAAAAAAAAAAAAAAAAAAAAAAAAACCCGAAGCATATAAAATTGTTGCCTCATTCAACATTTTGATGAGGCCCATTTTCTATCGGATTTCCTTGCCTGCTAGCAATACTCAAGAGCCCACTAATAAAAAGGTTAAGGTTTTGGTCTTTTGGATACAAATAGAGCCTTGCAAAAGATTTCATGGTTTGAGAAATGAAATCTAAATTTTAAAATCCAATACAAGTCCATGGTTTTTTATTTACGACGAATGAGTTTTTATATGTTCAGTTTGTCAAAAACCGAAAAAGACTTAGCAAAAAAACGAAGCTAAAGTAACAGTATAAGACAATTCAGGGAAGGAAGATGGACTGAGTTCTACATTGCCTAATTGGGAAATCATCGTGATAGTTTATGATAATTTCCTTGTCTACCGTCAAAGTAATGAAGTTTGAACCTGAGACATTTTGTTAAAATATCAGTGTCTGAACATTAGAACATCTTGGTGGTGTTCTTACATGTTAACTATTGCGCATACAAGATATTCTAGTTATGTAGAACATCCTTGGTTTCACATTTTTATTCAAAGCGAATAAAGTTTAACATTCGAGTTTTTCAAGTCGGATGTCCTTTTAGCCACCAAATATGTGTTTATCAAATGCACCCCTTAAGGTTTTCAAATTGTATTCTCAATAACTCCACTGGATTATTTCGTCAATACCATCACAAAGTTTAAGGAAACCTTGATTGCCTAACATATGAGTACCGTTAATATGTTTGATGCAATCAAGTTAAAGGCCGACGACATATACAGTAAGTTGAAATGAATTAATTTCTCGCTCATTGCTACGTTGTTCATTTTGTGACCTAAACTTTTCTAGCTGGCCGAAACTAAGGGTGGCGATTCGTGTTATGTTTAGGGTTGAAGGTTCGGGTTGACAGGTTGACGGGTTCATATGTCTCATTAACCCCACATGTTCGTGTCAAGAAATGAACACATTGATTAAACGGGTTAGTCGTGTCAACCATTTTATGACATGAACTGAAATCTAAAGATCCCGGTAAATATTATATGGTGAATGTTAGAACCATTTAAGATAAATATCTAGACATAAGCATCGACAACTATGAAATCCTTTGAAAGTTGAGGATAATTGTGTATATTAACAAATGAAACTAAATGCATGACTTTTGTTATTTAATTTTTTATTGTAGTTTATAAACAGGTTTGCGGGTTAGAATCGGGTTGGGAATTTCAACTCAAACATAACCTTTTCATTAAACGAGTTAGTCGTGTCGACCTATTTCTAACCCAGCATTATTTTGCCTCAACCCTAACCTATTTATTTTCGTGACGATCTTGGATCGTGTTTCTGTCAGACTCAAAATTGCCACTTTTAGTTGAAACTTCATTTGATCAATTAACGAGTATTTAAATTCTTAAGTAGGTTATAGTGTTAGTTAACTGTTTCATAAGGTCTTGTATGTGAAGAACACTCTTTACGTACGATAGTGTACGCAATAACAAAATTGAAGTATACGATACATAAGCCACGACTGAAGTACGTTAAATGAAAAATTGTCCCAACACGTACGAAATTATGATCATCATAATTACGTGATGACATTCAGGACCAGTGTATTCTTTATTATATAGATCCTTCGTATAAGGGGTACCCTAGTGTTATTAATTTAGTCGGTTTTTGACTATCACTTCATAACTTCCAATTTGCTACCATAAATTTGAACCTACCATCGTATATTTTTATGACTATGAAATCGTTGAGTATTGTGGTCCGCGTAGATATTCCTTTAAATTGTTTTGTCCTAAACAGTATATAGCAAGGAGAAAGAGATGGCTATTGAATTAGCTAGTTGCCCTAGTTATATAAATGTCATGCAATTACACATGATATGTAATGTTAGGCTTTCATAATCTAGTTAAGTATGTGTTGATCCTCAATCGATGTTCACCTAATTTATGACATGCGAACACAAGCAATCAACCAGTCTCACTCGTGACAATTCATGTCTGGGGAACCACAAGGGCGCGAACAAGGGATGTCGCACACATGCCATTTGAATAATGGATGCCATGTACGTGAACTCGATGTTTGTGGTTATATAAACATCCACGCTAGGCATTCACACATTTTCACTTTTTTTTTTTTTTACGTCGTTTCTGATTCTTTCGTTTGCATGATATACTAATGCTACTTTTATAATTTTATTTTGTATGCATTGTTTATAGAAAAACTATTCCAAGTACGTCACATTAGAGAGTGTTTGATATATTAAGCTATTTTTACAAAATGTTGATAATCATCGTTGCTGATTATTTCAAACAATTCATCTTAAGGACAACATATGAATGATAACATTGATACTTGAAAGTTGAAACTCACAAAAGGGAGGCTATATGGTCAAAGAGGCGACGTTTTATTTTAAAAAGCAAGAATATGTGGAAGTAAGCAAAGTTTGAACATCGTATTAATTGTGTCAATATTTGGATTAGAGTGTGACATTTGTTTTGTCTTTTACAATGAAGATGACTGCATTGATAGTTATACATTTTTAGTTAACCCGACAGGACATGTGATAGGCGTCTATGGCTCAGGTACGTCCATAGTCCTTTGGTTTGCCCTTATTTCACGGATTGGGCTTGTATTGGGCCCATCACACATATTTATTATGCTTTCCAAATGAGTTATGATTGTCACACTTTTATTTTTTATCCGCACACTTCAATATACAATTTTTAAAAAGCAGCATATAATAAATTTACAATTGATTGAAGCACAGCTTAGAGTGTGCAAATAAAAATGAGAGCGTGCAAATCATTAGCCTTTCCAAATTTATTATACGAAATACAATCATTTTTATTCCAAAATATCATATACCAGTTTCGCAATATTTGAAAAAATACCGAGTAATGTGGTTATTGCCAGTGTTTTGAAACTCGGTTTGACTCGGCTGTTGAATCGTTTTTGCCCCAAAAAAACATGCCAAAATGAACCGGTTATTCATTGCTTGAAAGCCGAATTTTTCCTATTGAGTTTCATGTGACCCAAGTCAGGTCAGTTCATGAAAGTCGACCGCGTTTGGTCTTTTCATTTTAATTTAGAAAATATATATGACAAGTTCGAATTGATCATGGTGATAAATAATGTTGTTTGTAAGTTTAAAACTTACAATCTCATTGAATTGTATGCGTTGGTATTGTATAATATATGTTTTATAAACTTATTATGTGAAATATTGAATGTTTAGGTTTTATGCATGTGTGATCTTAAATAAAGGTTATATTAATGTTTGGTAGCAGGAATATTACAATCTACATAAATGGAAGCGCGGGATGACCCAACGAACGACCCGTTGAATTGATGACCCTGTAACTCAATCGGGTCGTGACCNTTGCTGATTATTTCAAACAATTCATCTTAAGGACAACATATGAATGATAACATTGATACTTGAAAGTTGAAACTCACAAAAGGGAGGCTATATGGTCAAAGAGGCGACGTTTTATTTTAAAAAGCAAGAATATGTGGAAGTAAGCAAAGTTTGAACATCGTATTAATTGTGTCAATATTTGGATTAGAGTGTGACATTTGTTTTGTCTTTTACAATGAAGATGACTGCATTGATAGTTATACATTTTTAGTTAACCCGACAGGACATGTGATAGGCGTCTATGGCTCAGGTACGTCCATAGTCCTTTGGTTTGCCCTTATTTCACGGATTGGGCTTGTATTGGGCCCATCACACATATTTATTATGCTTTCCAAATGAGTTATGATTGTCACACTTTTATTTTTTATCCGCACACTTCAATATACAATTTTTAAAAAGCAGCATATAATAAATTTACAATTGATTGAAGCACAGCTTAGAGTGTGCAAATAAAAATGAGAGCGTGCAAATCATTAGCCTTTCCAAATTTATTATACGAAATACAATCATTTTTATTCCAAAATATCATATACCAGTTTCGCAATATTTGAAAAAATACCGAGTAATGTGGTTATTGCCAGTGTTTTGAAACTCGGTTTGACTCGGCTGTTGAATCGTTTTTGCCCCAAAAAAACATGCCAAAATGAACCGGTTATTCATTGCTTGAAAGCCGAATTTTTCCTATTGAGTTTCATGTGACCCAAGTCAGGTCAGTTCATGAAAGTCGACCGCGTTTGGTCTTTTCATTTTAATTTAGAAAATATATATGACAAGTTCGAATTGATCATGGTGATAAATAATGTTGTTTGTAAGTTTAAAACTTACAATCTCATTGAATTGTATGCGTTGGTATTGTATAATATATGTTTTATAAACTTATTATGTGAAATATTGAATGTTTAGGTTTTATGCATGTGTGATCTTAAATAAAGGTTATATTAATGTTTGGTAGCAGGAATATTACAATCTACATAAATGGAAGCGCGGGATGACCCAACGAACGACCCGTTGAATTGATGACCCTGTAACTCAATCGGGTCGTGACCAAAATTTTAAACCACTTGTTACTGGTTCTGAATAACCAATGAGTGTTTATATAGATATTGTCATGAGATTCTTTTAAACTTCATAAGGCTAGATTTAATAGTCACATTCTCATCATCTTAGTTTTAGTGTCACATCAACCTTTTAAGTTTTAACACATTATCAAACCAACAACAACCTAATCGCGTTGTGTTGACCACCTAAGTAAATTTATAAAAATACTCCACTTAATACAAAATACCCTACACTATAACTCAATATGTACGCAAACATTAGACTATCTCAATATGTAATGCATGTACGCAAACATTAGATAGCGTTGATGATTGAGGGAAAAAAAAATAATGATAATAATAATAAATAAATAAATAAATAAATAAATAAAATAAAAAGATAACCTTTTGAATTATGTTTCACAAAACTCAACTATAGTTTGAATCCGACTAACAAACATTTTAAAATTTAAAAGATGTCATGTTGCATTGTTGCTTATTTAGAAGTAGTTGGACTACTGTAGACCGCACAGGTTTTGTCTTTACGTTCTATTGCTAGATTTTCTTTTACGGAAAGCCTCTATAGTCCCTTTTGAATGTTACGTATATGGTATGACAAGTGTTGTATATGAAACTTATTTTACATCTTAGTGACGCATTTTTATATGGGAGGTGATTGGGACACTCACACTTTTGATTGGGACACTCAATTGTACAAGCAATTAAAGCACACTGTAAGCAATGTATAAGTATGTAATGCACACAGTGGAGTGTCCCAACCATCAACCGGTTATTTCCAGAAACTAAGCCAACTCATCTTTCATCCGTTCAATTTTTAGCTATTTATTTGTAACCAATTCTCTCTCAATCTTTCCTGTAAAAGTCATTCAATAATCCAATCAGTCGTTCAATTAGTTTGAAATTCTTTCTTGTTCATGAATTTCCTGTTAACTGAATTTGTTCTTATTCATTTCACGTGTTGATTTCTGTAAGAACATATCACATTTCAAGACATTGTTTCTTTTCTAGTCAGTTAAGGCTTTTGCCAATAAACTATTTTCATGGTGTTATCAGTTATGTATGATTGTATATAAAATTACACAATTTTTATCATCACCAAATAAAGTAAATCATACAAGAATAAAATGAGCATGTGAAAGTGGCAAGTTTAGGCCATTTATATGTGCATGTGATGGCTGGTCTCCCCGTATCTAAGCAGCCAAAACAGCTCGACTCTTGTCTTGTTGTCATTGGTTCAAATTTATAGGAGCCACCACAAGTCATTTAATATTTTACAGAAGAAAACCATTATTCGGAATTAAATTTGTTACTATGTTACAAAAATCGTAAATCGGTAGTCGGACTATTAATTTTTTTCTAGCTTGTAATCGGTCTAGGTGAGATTAATAGTGATTAATCGGATTAGCATTACTGACAAATTTTGGGTATTTCTAACGAGTTTTGAGTATCCCGGCAAGATTTTCTTAAAAAAGATCTTGGAATAGATATAAACGCAGCTATAAGTGATTAAAATTATTTTACGACGAGTTTTGAGTATTTCCGGCAAGTTTGACCACTGTTGATATTTGTTGACTGCCATTGACCAATTTGTTTGACCGATTTACACAAATCGAAAAGGTTGGTGGCCCAGTAGTATCTAGGCGGCGATTAATTGGCCTTTTTTAAAACACTTTTTTGTAAATACTGTAGAATTATTGAATATTAGTTGTATGATTATTAGACTGATAGTTTAGTCGTATGATTTATGTGCTTAGTCCACTTATTATTGCATACATACACATTTGTATGGAGATTATGTTTTAAAAGAAGATAATATTCTTCATATACAACGATATTATGAATAACACTAGCTTTCCGTAGAGATGTTTAGCGTCATTCAAGTGGTAGTAACCGTATAATTCAATCCCGTGGACTTATCAAATGCACTAGTAATTAAGACTAAACGTATACCCGTGCAAAACAACGGTGTATGACAGCAAATAATTATACTTGCGAAATTGTAATTATTGTTCGACCTCGATGCAAAGGGTGTATTTTTAAGATTAGTATAGTGTATGTTTTTTAAATGTTGCCAAGTTTATAATTGAACACGAAAAGATATAACTTAACTTGCCATTTTTTTTATTTTTATTTTTGAAAATTAGCCAAGTTTAAGGGGTACTAAAAGAAATTTAGATAAACTACATTAATTTAAGTTTCAAGTTTCAAATATATATATATATATATATATATATATATATATATATATATATATATATATATATATATATATATATATATATATATATACACACACACACTCTTTATAAGTAGTATAGCAATAAATATTGTGATAGCAATAAATAATTATGAGTAAATTGCAAAAATGATCCTTGTGGTTTGAGGAAATTGCAGAGGCAGTCCATTCTTTTTGAAAGTGCATGCATTGGCGAGAAACTTTTCGTATCATTACTATCCATGACTCAAAGAGAAATGAGCAAAATATCATACGTCTTTTTAACCCTTATATTTCACTTGATTTTCCTTTTATTTTAAAATTAAACTCTTCATGTTCATCATCTTTAAAAGAAAACCCATAAAGCTATAAATATTACTTCATCCGTCCAAATATTATTGTTCACATTTTTTTCTTTCTTTTAGATGTATCAAATTAATTGTTCACTATTAAAAATAGAAAGAAATATTTTATGTAGATTATTATATTACCCTTATTTGATATTGTAATTACAAACTTTAAAGAAAACAATAATTAGATAATGGGGTTTGCTAACAACAACCCCATGGTGTTGTATAAGTTTTCCTAATTAAAAACATTTCCAAGTATGAATTTACTTGCTATCAATACATACCTTATTGAAACTCACTTACCTTAGTAATATGTGTTTAAATCATGTATTTATTGAAATAACTAGTTCATAGTGGATACGTTTTTAAGCAAGGAAATTTTAAACAACACCCATATAGTTATTGTAAGCAAAAGCCTTAATTAATTAAGAGTAAAATTATCATTCTGTAAGACTACTCCCAGTGGGAGCGTGAGAGTTGGTATTTGCATCAAGTGATTCGTGAGGCCCATTGGGCATGGCCTCGGTGCTGCGCAAGCAGAGCCAAAAACACAACAGAAATGTGAGTTTCTCATCTAATAAGAAAACGTGCAAAAGTAGGGCTTATTATTTTTTTATTGTTATTTATTATTGGATTTGTGAGTGTTTGTGGGGTATTTAGTATGGTATATTTGTATAAAAGTGAATATTTTAATGAAATGTGAGGGAGTAGTAGTAACCATTGGGCGTGAAAAGTGAGAGGTAGTTAGGGAGAGAGAAAGCTGATATTGCAGTGAGATGGAAAGTGAATTGGTATAACCACTAAGAGTAGTCTAAAAAGTAAGAGAAAAATAAGAAATAATGGTTATGTTTGTTTTCTTGAAGGTGTTTTTTTTTTTTTTTTTTTTTTTTTTTTTTTTCGATTAATAAGTATTTTAGAACATAGGGAGTATCACATTTAAATCACTTTTACCAAAAAGTTTATGAACATTTTTTTAAAGGTTATCGGTATCAACAAAACATAAACCGAAACAAATCTTTTATGAAATCATATTTCCTATTATAGTAAAGTACACCGTTTTTCCCTAAACTTGTACACAAACACACGTTGATTCCTTCACAAAATTTAAATACACATAGAGATGGCAACGGGGCCGGGTATACGGGGAATAGTTGATACCATCCCCATCCCCGAAGTTAGATAGTTATCCCCATCTACGTCCCCATCCCCATCGGGGGTCACAATTGCATCCACATCCCCATCCCCAATGGGGAATCGGCGATTTTTCCCCATTACATAATTGACATTTTAAATAGATTTCAAATGGTGTAACCATACTAAAAGCAAACAAAATTCATTCATTAGATTAAGTTCAAGCATTCGACAAAACATAGTAAAGAGTACGGCTTATCGTAAGTACGAAAACGACTACAATTGGAAACAAAAACGCGAACTAATCCAACATGCAAAGGAACAACGACCATTAACATGAGCACATGTGGCTATGTCTTTAATAGGTTAAAAATCTCGCATGATTTATTGACACTTGATAAGTCCATATTATTATATCACAAACATGAACTAAAACAAACTTTCTACGTGAGGAAAAAAAACAACAACATTGTTAGTTGTCATTTATAGCGGTTGAAATGGTACATAAGCTTAGAATTATAAAAGTGAAATGCAAAATTTAGCCATGCTTGGAGAAATAATAAAATGTTTAGAAGATTAGAATTCGGGGACGGGTTCGGAGACCCGAGGGTATTACCATCCCCGCCTCCATACCCGCTTTTGAGTAATGGGGATTCCCATCCCCATCCCCATACCCGGTTAACTCGGGGATTCCCCGGTCAAATCAGGGTCGGTTATCGGATTCTCCGTCGGATTCTCCGTCGGATTCGGATTTTTTTGCCATCTATACACCCAAAGTCCCTTATATTCACTTTTTGTGTCACTGAAGGTCTTTTTGACTATCTACCATCAGTCAATATCTGTTAAATTCCCCATACGCGACTTCGCACATGAGGGGCAAAATGATCATTTCATCGCTTGTGTTAATTATTTTTTTATACAACTGGTACAACCTTAGGGATGAATTGTGTATTTATTCTAAAAATTCATATTCACCTCACTCAGCCACAATAACATCATTACCACCACTGATACCACCACCATTTCAGTCACCTTCACCACCGTCATCATCTTGTCACCACCACTGTCACATTCATCTCATTACCACAATTCATTACCAAACACAAAACTCATTCCCAAATCTCATCCATCCACTCCAAACACAAAACACCCATTACCTCATCCACCATTCTCTTTCTTCATCCCCATTCACCACCAACAATCATTACAACTATCCACCACCACCTACAACCTTTATTAAAATTTTCTTTTAATTCTTTTTCAATCTAATTTTCCCATTATATACCCGAAACTCATCACCTCATCCACTCTCCTTCTTTTTCATCTCCACTCACCACCACCAATCATTACAACCATCCTCCACCAACATTATTAAATTTTTTGTTTAATTCTCTTTCAATCTAAATTTTCCATTATATAACCGAAACTCATCACCTCATCGAACCTCCTTCTTCTTCGTCTCCACTCACCACCACCAATCACTACAACTATCCACCACCACCCACTACCATTATCAATTTTTTCATTTTTATCTTTTACCTTTATACATCTTCATCTTCAACCATCAACTTGAGTGATGCAAAAAGTGAACAGTAGGGAATTTGGGTGTATTTAATTTTTGTGAAGGACTAAACGTGTGTTTTTGGTACAAGTTCAAGGACGAACAATGTATTTATTCACTGCCAAAACAACTTGAAAGGTTAGACATGAGATGGCAAAAGCTGAGCCTTGAACATGGTGGTGGGGTTTGGGGATCAATTTCTGCAAGAGTGTCACACTAGTTGTTTCTTTTTTGTATTTTTCTTTATTTACTTGATACTTTTATTATTATTATTATTATTATTATTATTATTATTATTATTATTATTGAAATGGTGAGGTTTATAATTTTATACAATGGGAAAAAACGATAGACATGATTTGTAGGCTGCTTGCATCATGAAAAATTTGTATCGATTTTTTCCATTCTCCTTACTCTAATGGTAGTGTGACCATTTTACATATCGTGCATATTTTAAATAAAAAATTGACGTTCTCTTAAGTAAACAACTCTTTTTTTGTCGGGATTTGGTAGCAACATGAGGTTTTGCTTTGAAATGATTGCGACATTATGGAATACCTTTTGTTTCTTTTCTGATACGCACCACCTTCTCATTCAGTCATGGTGTTTACTTGAATTTATGGTTGTCTTCTTTGGGTTTGATATATGAACATATTGCTTATCGTCAAACCATGTTTAAAGAACGAGCAAAATAATGGCTCGAGAATTGTTGGCAATCCAGTTGTACAGGTAAATTGCATTTAATGTGGACGCAGTTTCCAGTCAAGATCAAACATAAAGTATTTGTACAGACTTTTAGAAGTGTTTGTGGAACATATTTTATTTACAAATCTTTCAATTTATAATCATTCATATGATATGCTAAATGCATTCCTTTTTTTTTTTTAAATGTTATATATACATGAGTGTGGATTGTGTCTCTTTTTTGTATACTAGTGTCAAATGAGGCAAGGTGTTATATATAAGCGTTATTTGCTAACCTTATTTTTATTTGTTATCGATCTTATTAGGTTACATCCAAATCTTTGTTAGACATAAACTGGCTCCGCCGCAACGCGTGGCAGCCAAATTCCTCATTGGTAATATTTAGAATAACTTCTTTTTCTATAGCAAAAATTAACGCACCATTAAAATATTCTTCACTCGTCTTATTACGCAAATCTGTCTTCACAAGCTTCATTTTAGAAAAAGCATCTTTCAACTGCAGCAGTTGCAACGGGAAAAATCAAAGCTAACTTTAACAAGCGATAGACCAACGGATGAGAGGTGTGTTTATTCTTTTCTACCATCAAACTAGCAAATTTAGAAATATTATACAACTCAGAAAAATCCTTATCATTACTCATAATTTGATAGTAAACAACAAGATAGTAGGAAAACATGAACCCTTCATTATTGGGGCTAATTCGAATACACGTATTCTCTAATTAACTGGTCAATGAGTATTTTGAGAAAATACGTCATAAATTCAATTTCAACTCTTAATTAAAGGTAACTTGAATGTGTATTCATTGCTTAGTGTTTAGTTATAACAAACTGTTAGTCGGTCGATACATAAAGGGGTGCATGAGTTTGGGTCTCTCCTACGGTATGATCTAAACATTTTGAGGGAATTCTGATACGGTTAGATAGAAAAGAAGTTGGTATTGAGACGCTAATAAGATCTGCGAATTTTAAGAATGCTATGAAGTCACATTATCCATCTCTTCGTTGATTACACATTCTTAGCTTGTTGCTCTTCTCATCTAGTTCGATTTCATTTGCCCAAATTGGTTCATAAACAAAGTTGCTTTTTTATCCAACTTTTTAATTAGCGAAACTTTCTAGCAAAACTCACATGACATTAGCAATGTAATAGAATAATTCTGGTTTGGGTCGAGTCTGACTGGAAATCTTATCTTGCTGATTTGATTTTGAGACGAGTAAAGAGAACATGTTTTCATTGTATTCAAACTTAAACAAAAAAGTTAGAAGATACCAACCTTTTGTCTCGATTTGATATCATAACGTTGAATAGTAGGAGTTGAGATCAATGTAGAACCAAAATTATCTAAAGATCCAATGAACAAATCCTAGCCATTCGTTTAAAAAAAAAAAAAAAAAAAAAAAACCTTTCCACTATTTTTTTTAAAAAAAAAATAAAATATCTGGCAAACGATAAATCGATAAGTGAAAAAAATACACCATCTCGACGAATAATTTTTTTATCTTCAGTAGACGGGCACTTTGATATACTTTCGAATAATTTTTTTTTTCATTTTTTTTAGTTACGTCTGGAAAAATCACATATGATTTCATAAATCACATGTTTGATTTTATATATTACATGTGATTCGTGATGCAAACCTGCCAAATCACATGTGATTTTTTCAGACGTAACGATAAAGAAAATTGAAAAAAAAAAATTGTCGAAAGTATATCGAAATGCTCGTCTATAGAAAGATGATTTGATTATCGTTGCGATGGTATTATTCGTTTTGCGTAACGATTTACGCTTTGCGAGATATTTAATTTTAAAAAAAATGTGAAAGTTTATATATAGTAGAGAGATCAAAACAACGCAATCCTTTACGCAAATAGTAGGGATGATGAAGATTTCGTAATATTCACCAAAGCACATGTATGATTTATGCAATTTAATCTAAACTTAGAGGATTGGGTGTGGTGAAGAGACAAGGCTCTTCGTTTGGGCCTCACACGTGTTACATCACCCCAACAACTAACATCAACTTCTTCATTTGGGCCCCACCATTTACACCTTTATTTTTATTTTTTTCATTTCATTAAATAAAATAAATTCATTTCACTAATTATTAAACACAATACAGTAAACTAATATTATTTCATCTTCAATAAAAAAGTTACAATACGAAAAAAAAAAAAGAAAAAAACATACGATACGAAAAAAATACGATACTAAAAAACATACGAAACTAAATATTCCTATTCCGTTGAATTTCTTCCCATTGATGTTGTTGCCAAACATGCTCGATTAGACATCGTTGAAGCCTTTTGTGCGTGTTTTGATCTTGTAGTTCTTTTTGTTTTCTTCTTTGCGTTGCGCAACTGTCAATCCATGACGTTTGTAAATTTGGTGTCGGAGGAATATACATTTCGGCAGCTTCGGATATTGCAAATTTTTGATCTTTCAAAATCATGTTATGCATTATAATGCACGAGTACATGATTCTCCGTAACTTAGCCACAGTAAACGCACGCGCCGGTTGGGCAATAATATGCCAACGACCTTGGAGGACACCAAAAGCTCTTTCGATATCTTTTCGAGCACTTTCTTGTTTCGCTTTCCATGCTTGGTTTTTTGGGTTGTGTGCGATAGTAAAGGATTTGACAAACGATGCCCACTGTGGGTAAATTCCATCTGCTAGATAATACCCATGTTTAAATTTTTTCCCGTATACTTCAAACGGAACTCGAGGGCCAATATCATCAAGCATGTCGTCGAATAATGGTGAATTATACAAAACGGTTAGATCGTTATTTGCACCTGCAACACCAAAAAACGCATGCCAAATCCACAGATCATACGAAGCAGCTTCAAGCATAATAGTTGGATATTTTTTATCACCCCTGTGAAATTGCCCTTGCCATTCTTTCGGACAATTTTTCCATTCCCAGTGCATACAATCGATACTTCCCAACATCCCCGGTATCCTATGAACCATGTTATGTGCGGTGTATAATCTGTGAATGTCTTCTTCGGTTGGTTTTCTTAAAAACTCTTTCCCATACAACTGAATTATGTGTTGGAGTATGCTCGTGTCATAATAAATAATTATATGGCTAGACATATGTGAGCCTATGGGGTCACACACTTATACACAGAGACACCATTATATATATTGTATTTATCATATTTACACTATATATACGACTACGTAACTCGGGATCAATAACGGGCTACTAATAACTAAGCTAGTACTTAGTTTATTGGATTAGACCAACAATGGGCAAGCCCATTTAGGGCCCCCATGGAGAGCCTAGGAGAGAAAGGAACAAGGGAAATAGTTCAAGGGGTTAAGTGTAACATATGATCTTATAACCTCCTCTTGATTTGGTCATTATGACTAATTAAAATGAGAAAACTAATTACCAATTTTCTCTCCCCTTCCTCTATCCAAGAGCCACGAAATTAAACACACCCATATTAGGGTTTGTGGTTTTTGATCTCATCTAACCTTATT
Source organism: Artemisia annua (assembly GCA_014162995.1). Classification (NCBI taxonomy): domain Eukaryota; kingdom Viridiplantae; phylum Streptophyta; class Magnoliopsida; order Asterales; family Asteraceae; genus Artemisia; species Artemisia annua. The sequence goes on along the minus strand of LBNU01000631.1, from coordinate 293,955 downwards.
CTCGTGTAGTTCAAGGCTAGATCGATTGTTACGAGGTCAAGACTAGCATCGGGTGGTGTTCCATGACGTGTAGTGTATTTCCATCACAGAGGTGATCTATTTTGGTCACTTGGGTTTCATTGGCGATTCATGTACGTTGGTGAAGGTCTCCATTCGATTCAACCGATCACGCTACAAAGGTATAATTGTTATTATTGTTATTGATTGATCATATGACTATATGGATCCTTGTATGGTGATGTTTTCCGCTGCGTTTATATGTTTCATTTATGTTTTATATAATCAACATCACCTATAGTGGTATCACGAGCCATCATATGATGTCATATGATCATCTTGTATGCGTAAAAATGGCTAAAAACGTGTTTTTTAGATGGAATCAAAGGATATTTTTAAATCAGCCCCCGGGGCTAATTTTTTTTATATGAGACCTCCCTTTAGGGGTTTTTATGATCTGCACTTTTTGGTCCCATGGCCATTTGTTATGCATATGTTGATTTGTATACTTGTCCGGTACGTGTAAAATGACCTAAAACGCGTGTTTTTGATCGATTTATGAAACGATTTCAAATCAGCTCCTAAGGCTTCATTTTCTGTGGCAAAATGATGTTAAGAATGTCCTAATATCAGTGGGTTATGAACCTAAGGCCAATTCACACGTGTACCAATCGGGGTTTTAATTATTGTTAATTAATTTCTTCGTTTCGTTGGCTAAATCTTTAATTCTTGTTAATTATTTTTGCATCCATGGCAAATACATGCATGTTTGTATGGAGTTAGCCAACACCTTGTTTTGTACATAATTTTATGGTATAATTGTGTGTATATGCAAAGCCGATGAAAACCTAGACCACTTGTGACATGGATTGTTGTGAATGTTGCTTTAATTTCTTGTTTTGGGGTTTTTGCCATTGCTTTGGCACTTATGTAATGATCTTCCTTTTGGTTGTAGCCATTGTTTGGGCACTTTTACAGTAGTTAGAAAGTATATTAGTTGTATTTTACTTTCAATTTCATGTAATCGTTGCTTGGTGGCGAAAGGTGAAAGAGTTAAAGACATTTTTGCTGAAAATAGCTGCTGGAACAAGCTGCAGTATTTTTGCTTTTCCCGGTGATTGGTAAGGAGTTAGAGGCTCAAATTTTTTGTGCAGGTACACAAGACATGGGCCTACAACTTTGTAGTTCGGTGCGAAGCCTGTAGAGTATTCCTTCTAGGCCGAATGGGCCTCACAATACAGAAATTCTGGGCTGGCAGATTCATGACTTCATGTGCATAATGGGGTTTTTACTTGCTCTTGATTGTCTTGGAGCAAGTGGGAGCCCTCCGTGTGGTTGTGTGGTTTGTCCCTAGTTGACTCTTGGTTCTCGTGATGGCTCACGAGACCGAGCATAGGTTTATTCATCGGTTGAGGCTTTGCATATTGTGGTTGTGTGTTTGTGATTTTGCTTTTTATATATCTTGTGAACATATGTAAATTGCAAATAGTTTTCTAAAAACTTAAAACGAAACACAAACCATCTTCAAAACTAAGTCTTTGGATTTAGTTTAACTAAGTTTTTGAAACTTGAAATCATTGTTTTTTAAAATAACACTTAAACTTGTTATGTATGTTATTCCATTTATGTATTGTCCAAACTTATTATCCACCTAGGATGTATATTAGTCATGAAAATGGACAACTTGACACACATAAATTAAAACAATGATTAGACTTAAGTTAAGAAAAGTTTTTAACTTGTGCTACGAAGGATGAATGCATGCTCCTTTCGTACACCTTTTGATTCACATCAAAACTTTTACCCGTCAAAATTTAAGTCATGCCGTCCAATTTTAAGAACACTTGCAATTACTTTTTGCCTATGCGTGGGACCTAGGTTGAATTGTAACTCAAGGTGACTATTCTCTATGCGTGGGACCTAGATATATTCTCACACGTTCTCAAATTGGATGACTTAATCGAGTTAAGCGGTGAGACCTTGACCCGAGGCAAGGATGGGACTAAACATGCCTACATGACACTAGTTGTTTGACACTAGATGCCATGAGTCCCATAAGGATCTAAGAGTTGTACATGTAATACAATTGGTGATCGTCGCCTACCAATTGAATCTACTATTGCTAGCAGATCAACTGATGTGATAGTAGAAGCACAATGTGGATCTTAGCCTTTTCGTAAATTAATTGTTTTAAATTGTAAACATGGGGTAATTAATTTATAAAAGGATAATTATCGAAAATACTAAATAATGAACTTTGTAAATTCAATTAATGAATTAATGCAACTCAAACCGTAAACAAGAGTTTGTTCTTTTCTTGTTAAAAGGATCAAACTAAGTCTTCCTTCCCTTGTAAGAAAGAGACTTGTTCCTATCCTTTTTCTTTATGAGGAAAAGCTATAATAGGAATATTTGAATTGTCCTAATTCTAATCAAACTCAAAGCATACATACTCTAGAAATCGTGATGTCTTGTAAATGTCAAAACGGTTAAGTATGTTAGCACATCTTATTCTTTCAAGTTAGTTTTATAACCCTAGTTACGGTTTTGAAACCTTGAAGAAATATAAGATATTTGGATAACTAGAGAACACGTTTTCTATAGCTACCAAACTAAAATGAGTTTAAATAATTAGAAATTGGAAATATCAATACACCGCAAAGTGGTAAAGGCAATTACTAGCATGATTACCTAGCAATGTGTCTTAACCCAATAAACATGGAGGAAATGCATGCCTATTTTTCAAGTTAAAAATGATGGCTAGCCCATCATCTATATGTTAGAACTTGATGCACTTCCTTGAATACCTAAGTACATGTTTACTAGTCAAAGTGACTCACATTAGCAATAATGTGTAGATATTCAAAGAAAGAAGGAAAGTATCCAATCGTCACTCACTCTCCACTGGTGATGTAACACTTATAATGTTGTCTAATCCAGTGGGAGCTACGTGATCGTATTACTGGTGACGAAACACATGTAATGTTCTCTAATCCAGTGGGAGCTGTAAGCTCTATTAACTTACAAGTTGCCCATCTTATTTCTAGATTGTCTTGAAATAATACATTACTTTCCGCATGTTAAGCATCATAGTTTTTATGAGAACCATTGCATAAATTTTATAAGATAACTTGTCTCGTTCCTGATGTTGCTTCCTGAAATGTTATCAATAAAATTGTTATGCATGATTCATTATAAAAGCAATATAGGTTCTACACATCTATACTTTGATTTTGACTAAAATCATATGTTATCTGTGACACTGTCATATTTACTTGCATGATGTTGTGCCATGCACAAGTGGGAGAAATCTTAATTGTGTGCAAGGTACAACATATAACAATATGACTAACGGTTTTTCTTGACTGCAAGGTAAGAAAACTAAGGTTCTACTAGGACTTATACACATAAAATGTATGTTGCCCTAATTAGAACAAATGTCAAGATAACATGAAAAGCTACTTCAACATATTCGCTGAATTGTTTAGTAAATATGATTATGTCTTCTTGTAAATTCATAATCATGAAGTATGAAATTAACTTGAAATTACTATTGAGGCCATTTAGACGGTACTCATAATTACTTTAGTTGAATATGTTTAGGTCTCTTGTAAAGACACAAACATCAATTCCGTTAATTGTTGAAAGACTTATAACGTAAAGTAAAGACGTTAACTTGTTATGTCTTCTTGTTAAGACATGTACACTTACGACGTATAATAAAATATTTAATGTTTATGTTTTCTAGTCAAAACATGCACATGAAGTCATTGACTTGGTCAAAGACTTATAATATAAAGTATGCATTAGGCTAAAATACTATTGATGCCATCTAGTTTGACTTGGTTGGCAGATATGTAAGCCAAAGAGTATAAGTTCATCTAATGGGTTGTGGGATAGTCTCACAGCATTAATTCTCATGGAATACCACAACTTTAGGGTATGTCCATAATGGAAAATCAAACTCTATAGATATTGTTTGATATTTGATGACTTAAACTGTTTTGCCTCCAAAGCTATCAAGGTTAGAAAATTGGATGTGCCATGTGTACACTCAATATGGTTCCAACCCAGAAGGAATTTAAGACTCCATTGTATTATGGCATGGGATGAATCCCATTATGTCTTGATTGAAGTTCTGAATTTGTTAAATACCTAAGAGTAAGTAATTAACAAACTAGAGTCAAGAACTAATGATGTATTTTGGATGACCCGCTTGAGAACAATTTATTGTTACTCAAAATGCCGAGCATGTAGAGATTAGTCTCCACTTACAAAGCAAGTGGGAGCATCTTTAGATCTTGAAGTTATTCAAGAGCTAAATACATAAACTTCTGAGTACACTTGCTAATATCATAAATTAAGGTTAAACATGCATATGTTAGACTTTAGGTTGATATCTCTCATTCATAAATCCGAAAGGATACCTCTAGCACCTGAATGATATAGTTTTTATATCAATGCTAAGGGACATAAGTTGGAGGATCATAGTGACCCTGCTAACTACTGAGATGCATTATCAGATCTTGAATCTGATGAATGGCTCAAAAACTATGAATGTCAAGATGCAGTCCATGAGAGACAATCACTCCTCGAGTTTGATTGATCTCTTACCAATCAGTTAGACTGTGAGGTTAATAATGAGTTTCTTGAAAAGAAGACTCAAAAGGACAAACTTGTACACACATTTAATGCATGTGTAATAAAAGGAGTTTACTCATACTCAAGAAATTGACTATGATTAAATCTTCCTACCTACATACATTAAATGTATAAAGATTGTCATACTTGCTTTCATGTAAATGAAATATGACAACAGGATTTCCAAACACTTTCCTTTTTATTACCTTTGCGAGGACGATGAGTAATCAAAAGGGTTTTTGAATCCATACAATCTTTGTTATGTATACAAGTGATAAGAATCCAAGTGTGGATTAGATCATGCATCTAGGAGCTGAGATCTTAAGTTAATCATTAATTTGATTTTGATTAAATAAGATTACTCCTGAGTACACTGAGAGCAAGTAGGAGCGTTGTGCTTATTTTCATAAATCTCATATGTCGGTAACATATTAGAAACAATATTCCATCTAAGCTAGATTTTAATCCTTAGATTGGAATGAAACTTCTCTTAAGAGATTTAGAAAATAAAACATACAACCTTGTTAAAATATGTTTATTAGAATAAAACATAAGCGGTTATTGAGCCCAACACAATATGACAGGTTATTGAGAGAAGTCTCAATGATCAATCTCACCTGATGAGATTGAACACATAAATGGTAACCTTATGTTCGACTAAAGGATTCATTATGTAAGTCGTATTATGCATTGGACTGTTTATATCATTTGCATGAATGCAAGATGAGGTGCTAACAACAAATATCTAAGTGAACGTCATTAGATAATTGTTAAATGAACATTATAATGGACCCACATAGGACCAAAGATATGTTCAAACGTTTACGGATATTTGAGGAGCTCGGTTCTGTTTGCATACACCAATGCTTATTTAACTGAGATGATTCTCAAATCTAGTCGTGGTCGAATGTCATCATGAACGATGAAATTGCTGACTAGATGTGCTCGACTGAGAGCGTTAATGCATTATACATTAAAAGCAAAGAATACTTTACAGTTTGAGAAACTGTTCAGATGACTGTCTAAATAGGAGTTTTGCTAGCTTCAAACACCCTATGGAATGTATTGTTGCAATACTCGTATTGTACTTGAATGCACACATACAAAAGGACAATCATCATTCAAAACATTTCGAATTTTGAAACAAGTATTCTCAAAGTTTACTCAGATGACTACTTGTTGTCTTGTACAACAAAATTGATCATGGTGGAAACATCGGATTCCGATCTATATGTAGTCTTGTGCATATCTGTTTTTAGTATTTGGATAATGGAACTGTAAGCAGTCGTATTATATAATGAATTGATATACCGGGTATAATCGTCTTCATTTGTACTACTGTGTTCTATATTTGCATGTTTAATCCATGGATAAATTTATTTATTCTAAAGTTGTCCATTGCCAGTTGACGATACGTGAGTATCATCGAATTAAGGAAAATGTGAGCGTGTTGGTGATATTTATTTAGAATAAATATTAATTGATGTTTCCACCAAACTCACATGTTGTTCATTGTGATGAACATTGGACTGACCCAACCTTCGAGTATTCACTGCATGGATCGGCGTCAATAGTGCATCTCGCAAATGGTTATGTCTCTTATCCTTAGACTTGAGATGCAAGTAGGTCTTGCATGTGTGGAATTTTATTCTTTGATATGGTTAGACGGTGTCCTGAATAAGGTAGTTATAAAAACCATTTTCAGGAGTGATTTGAAATACATGAATGACACGTGCAGTCAAAATAGGATTTGTTCCTCCACATGTCATGGAGTTAGATACTATTGGGCCCCTCGATGAATTGAACGGGATGTTTGTATGGCCGTACCCAAATGAGATTAAGATGAATCTTAATTCACTTGTATCTTGTTTCATATCTAGACGAGACACAGTAATCATTGAACAAGTAAGATGACTTTGATCATGTTAGTTCCTGCTTGTAACAAAAGATGGATGCATAAAACATTTACTGGACGTTTAGCATTCCTCAATATTCTGGGCATGGGTGTTCTAGCGCTACTTCTGCTTTATATTACATGATATTATGCGTCGCAAGGGGCTGTGGAGATGCTGTGTATATAAGAAGTTATATGCGCTTAGACAAGATTGGCTAGTTGGGGGTTTTCACCACATTATAAGCAGAGACACCCATTGTATAATATTTATATATCGATTTACATATACTATAACGATATACTCGGATCACTAACGGCGCTACTAATAACAAAGCTAGCTTATTATTGGTTAGCCAACAACTGGGCAACCAGTTTAAGGCCATCGGAAGCCAGGAGAGGACAGGGAATAGTTCAACGGGGTTCAGTGTAAATTGAATCTTATAACCTACTCTTGATTTGGTCATTATGCTAATTAACTGACCTTTACGCAACTTTCTTCCCTTCCTCTAATTCCAAGAGCACGACCACTAACACACCATAGTTAGGGTTGTGGTTTTTGATCTCCATCTAACCTTATTTAATGTAGTCAGGCTAGATCCATGTTGAAGTAAGCCTAGATCGGTGGTGTGCCATGACGGTTAGGTGTTTCCTCATATGGAGTGATCTGTTTGGTCCCTTGGGTTCTCTGCGATTCGTGTCGTTGTGAAGGTCCATTCGTCACGATTCACGCACAAAGTATTAATTGTTTTTGATTTTATTGATGACATCATGGATAGATCCTTGGAGGTGATGGTTTTCGCGTTATGGTTCATTCTTGTTTATATAATATACATCACAATTATGCATAAAAATCTAGAATCCCGTGCAAATGCTCCTATTTGTAAATACGCGCATTAATGCCATCAGTCTACCGTAAGCCTGCGTAAGGCCATTCTTTCATAGCACCAACTCATTAACCCAAGATCGGGTCGTTGCTAAAAAATCAATGGCAGGATGAGAGGATATTTGCTATTTTTCCATACTTGGACTATTTATAGTAAAGTTTCCGCGCAGCACGGAAACGGCGTAAGAATATCTTCCGATATTTCGATTGTCACCAATAGTCGACCTTCAGACTTGCTACAGAATTCACGTAGGTGACTATCTTCGCGGTTGAAGGCCAGCTCTGGTTTGCAACATTTGCTCGTTCTCAATTGACATCATCTCTAGCGTCGGTTATCCTCAAATTCATAATATTGAATAGGTGCACACTTATTGGTATCGTCACTCTGTTTCTTGCTTTTGTATATAATTATTCTGATTATAGTTTAATTTTGATGGGAATAAAGATTTGAGTGTAGTATGTATATGGTTAGAGAAAAAAAAAAAAAAAAAAAAAGGCAACGTTTAAAAAAAACGGTAATAAATCCGTTGCAAATTACATCTCCCAACGCAAGCATGTACCTTTCGTCAGAACTTTGTGCTCGCTGTGGAAGTGAAGAGGGTGGAAACAACGAGCTTCGGCGAGGGTGTGGCGGCGAAGGTGGCGAGCAGGCCACGTAGGAACGGCGAGGGGGTGTTCTTCACCATACCCAGTGCTCTTAATCAGATTTATCTAACGTAACACATATATCTAAAAAAGTTCATCAAGCACTCAAGGCCTACTCAACTGTACGTGTATCAACATATATCGATCTCTTTTGCTCTTATGAACTCATGGGTTGGGTGAGAAAAAGTAATATAAGTGAACCACAACGTCAAGGGGTCTATGCACAACAGGTTAGCAACATAGATGATAATATACAGATTATTGTATGAAATGAGTCGTATCATTGTAATGCATTGTCAAATGAAGTATACATTGTATCTAGTATATTACACTTGAAATTTTAAAGGTCATATGTAAAACCTTTTTAAATTAATAAATTATTAATTTATCGATATAATAATATCTCAATAAATTAATAAAATATCCCGATCCCAACACTATTACGTAGTAATTTATAGAGGTTTTACTGTAAGTAGTGTCGCATGAACAAAATCATTAACACACAGATTCATGTAGGAACACTAATAGAAATTAGTTTAAAAAATAAAGGTAACAATATAACAAATGTACGATCATGATAAAGCCCATTCGACTCTAGATAACATTGGTATCAATCAATTTCCAAAACACAATCATATGAAACGGTCGTTCCTTGCATTAAGAAAAAACTTCTGTCATTTGATATCGATTGATATGTGCTAGTCAAAGTTAACTTTTATGCCCAACTTATTATGGTTTCTTTATTTGTCACTGCAATTCATCCTAACAAAAACCTAAAATCCAAATAACAAAATGGGAACAAAGAGAATAAATATAAAGACCCTAAATGAGGATTACTGAAATTCATACGTATCTAGAGATCATAAAGTAATATTATGAAAATTATCAGTTATCACATGTACGTAAGGATGATGTTAAGTTTTTGACTATTGAAAAAGTTTTTAAGAGTTGAGTGTGGTAACACAATTCTATTAAAAAGAACACTATTTACTATTTATCCCTCGACAAAGAATGACCATCTTTTGTAGTTGTGGTAAAATACAAGTCTTTCAGTCAAAGGGGACACTTGAGAGTTGAGACATTGAGTTATTCACATGCTTCTGCCTTGCTTAACTAATGTGTGGTAATAGTTGAAATTCGATTAAGTGTAGCTTGTATTTTTGTTTAATTCTATTTTAAAGCATGTCGCCATATATTTTGTTTCCAAATATCAAATTAAAATATTCTGGATGATAATTTGCAATTCGTGCATATGACTCAGGCTCATTTTAGCGGCATTTGTTCAAACATGTCACAAAAGAACATATGTAAGCGAATGTAGATATTTAACCTTCTCTGTTTACTCACTTCCATGTAAATTCCATGTTGGGTGTGTAAACCCGATCCTAGATCGATAAGAATTAATATAATATCACAGTTAGCATAGATTAAGCTACTTCTCGACAATCGATTTTAAGATAAAACTCACTTAAACTTATATGTTGGGTTTAACCCAGATTATGTGCCGTTTGATCATAACATTTCAAGGGATATACCTTGAAATTGTAATCACCCATTATTCTTATACTATCATTATTTTTATCAAAGAAAGTTGTGGTGTTTGATATTTGTTATATTTTGGATATAAATGCTCATTATTGTTACATACTTAAATGCCGACCAGTAAAGACAAATAAAGAAATAAATACTTTTCAGTTAAAATCATATAACTAGTGTTAGGTCAATTCGGTCATCAAGCACTCAAGGCCTACTCAACTGTACGTGTATCAACATATATCGATCTCTTTTGCTCTTATGAACTCATGGGTTGGGTGAGAAAAAGTAATATAAGTGAACCACAACGTCAAGGGGTCTATGCACAACAGGTTAGCAACATAGATGATAATATACAGATTATTGTATGAAATGAGTCGTATCATTGTAATGCATTGTCAAATGAAGTATACATTGTATCTAGTATATTACACTTGAAATTTTAAAGGTCATATGTAAAACCTCTTTAAATTAATAAATTATTAATTTATCGATATAATAATATCTCGCTAAATTAATAAAATATCCCGATCCCAACACTATTAATTTATAGAGGTTTTACTGTAAGTAGTGTCGCATAAACAAAATCATTAACACACAGATTCATGTAGGAACACTAATAGAAATTAGTTAAAAAAATAAAGGTAACAATATAACAAATGTACGATCATGATAAAGCCCATTCGACTCTAGATAAGATTGGTATCAATCAATTTCCAAAACACAATCATATGAAACGGTCGTTCCTTGCATTAAGAAAAAACTTCTGTCATTTGATATCGATTGATATGTGCTAGTCAAAGTTAACTTTTATGCCCAACTTATTATGGTTTCTTTATTTGTCACTGCAATTCATCCTAACAAAAACCTAAAATCCAAATAACAAAATGGGAACAAAGAGAATAAATATAAAGACCCTAAATGAGGATTACTGAAATTCATACGTATCTAGAGATCATAAAGTAATATTATGAAAATTATCAGTTATCACATGTACGTAAGGATGATGTTAAGTTTTTGACTATTGAAAAAGTTTTTAAGAGTTGAGTGTGGTAACACAATTCTATTAAAAAGAACACTATTTACTATTTATCCCTCGACAAAGAATGACCATCTTTTGTAGTTGTGGTAAAATACAAGTCTTTCAGTCAAAGGGGACACTTGAGAGTTGAGACATTGAGTTATTCACATGCTTCTGCCTTGCTTAACTAATGTGTGGTAATAGTTGAAATTCGATTAAGTGTAGCTTGTATTTTTGTTTAATTCTATTTTAAAGCATGTCGCCATATATTTTGTTTCCAAATATCAAATTAAAATATTCTGGATGATAATTTGCAATTCGTGCATATGACTCAGGCTCATTTTAGCGGCATTTGTTCAAACATGTCACAAAAGAACATATGTAAGCGAATGTAGATATTTAACCTTCTCTGTTTACTCACTTCCATGTAAATTCCATATTGTGTGTGTAAACCCGATCCTAGATCGATAAGAATTAATATAATATCACAGTTAGCATAGATTAAGCTACTTCTCGACAATCGATTTTAAGATAAAACTCACTTAAACTTATATGTTGGGTTTAACCCAGATTATGTGCCGTTTGATCATAACATTTCAAGGGATATACCTTGAAATTGTAATCACCCATTATTCTTATACTATCATTATTTTTATCAAAGAAAGTTGTGGTGTTTGATATTTGTTATATTTTGGATATAAATGCTCATTATTGTTACATACTTAAATGCCGACCAGTAAA
>LBNU01000631.1:271450-282128 GCA_014162995.1 Artemisia annua | reverse complement strand
CCATCGAGAGTTCCCATTTCCACTACAAACAAGATGGAAATGAAAATACAAAGGAACAAATTCTTGAGAATTCCAATTTCTCCGCTTTTTTATTTCCCTGCCTAACCAAACACGAGATATGGTGACATTTCCTTTTCTCTACCTTCAACTCTCTCTACCAAACACACCCTAAGTATCAAAGGTTCAAGTCAGAGAGTTTCAAAAAATTGAAGATACATGATTGGCTCTGAAACAGTCAACAAAAGTCAACCAAGGATTTGGTCAACTAAAGTCAACTATCTAAGAGTCAATTCAATAGCCAGAGGAGTATAGAGATTCCCCGGGTCGTTATGTCCCGACGAGGTGTGAATGGTATACAAAACGGATCTGTGATCGGGTGATTATGAACAGGAAAAAGGTTTTGATTGTTTTTACACTAAGGAATAAAAAGGAATAGCTTAAACAAGCTATTAGAATGATTACGTGGAAGTAAATGACTTGAAAACGTTTAAAAACCTGAAAACGTACGTTTTAAATAAAATTACGTAATCGTACAAAATAAAACGTGAATTCTGTCCAATATAAATCCCACGGATGTGAAAATTATATTTTTGGAATCCAAATGGTAAAAGAAAATTATTGGAAAAAGAAAATTATTTATTAGACTATTTAATTAATTATTATTAATTAATTACTAATTAATTACTATTAAAACTAATTTAAATTATAATAAATACTAAATGAACAGTAATAAATATAAAACTTTTTATAAAAATACTAAGTAGTATAATACAGCTAGGAAAAATATAAAAGTTATGAAAAGCCTATTTAATAAGCAGAAAATAAGGTGAAAAGCTTAATAAGCTTAAAGGGACTTCTACTACTATAAATAAAAACCAAGAAAACTAAAACACTAATAACTCCTTGGGGCAGATGGTGCATGAGGTCGTGGTGATTTTGCCTTTGCTAACCATGAGGTCCCAAGTTCAATCCCCACCACTGCACCTTTTTCCAAACATTTTTTTTTTCTTTTTGCATACACACTTAACCAACAATAATAAACAACTTATGCAAAGGAGCTTTTTCTGAAAAAGCTTTAACAAGCTTATTGCAGGCTTAAACTTTCACAAATGGCTATTTTTCTATTCCGTTCAAAGATTTTTAGAAAACTCAAACATCACAAAGCCAAATCCAATAAGCCAATAAGCTTAAAAGCTCACACAAACATAAACTGAACAACAATCAACAACAATTAACAACAAAAATTGCAACCAATAACAACAAACTTAATCAAAAATCAAAACAAACTCAGCTTATTAGCAAACTGCAGCAGCAGCAGTCAAACAAGCAGGTAAGGAGGGTGAATTTAGCACGCAAATAAGATGAAAAGTACAAACAACAAACATTACAATCTCAAATAACAATTAACAACTGCTAATAACAAGCATAGGCTAAGGATCAAACAGAAACAAAACTCAACAAGAATGGCTGCTACTGATGTAGCAGCAGAACAGGTCCAAAATAAGCAATAAAAAGGGTGAAATAAGCTAGGAGATAAGCACTAAAAAGAAAACTAAAAGCACAATCCTAAAGACTACCTAAGGGGGATCACAAATCCACAAATAACAAGAAAATTGGCCAGAAACTAAGCAATCTATGATCCATACAAAATGGGTCAAAACTGAGGAGCAGGACACTTTTGTGTCAACTAGGTAACTTTGTGATCAAGTTAAGATAGGTAAATGATTTAAAAACTTGAATTTTCTGCTTGATTCACATTCACAGGCCACCAAATATCACAAATCAACAAGAATTAATCATTTCCAAACAAGATTGAAGGCTACAAAGGATCTAGAGTTTTGCTCCATTTTAGCAAATATGAACTTTTTAACTCTTTAAATTTCTTACCTAAGTTGACCTAAGTGACTATGTGATCTAAACTACTCATGCAGAGTTACTACAAATGCTATAGGAGACTGGTATGGACCTACTTAAGCAACTAAAGGGGCCTCAAATCTAATAATACCTATATGATCAAATATAAGCTGAGATGAAACCTAAGGACTAAGGGGACATGTTCAAATTATGCAAATCTACTCAAATCAAGTGCAAATTACTCTTAAACTACTACTATGATCAAATTGCAGCTATATTAACTCAAAAACATGACCTAAACCTAGTTAGACTGTTAAAAGTCAACTGTGCCAAACACCCTATAATGGGTGACTGATGAACCTTATGAAACTCAAATGAAGATGTTAAGCATAATTTTGATAGGTGAATATAAAATAGGTTTGACTAATCTTAAATAAGCACTATTAAGACAGAAAAATAAGCAGATGATAAGCAATTAAATAAGCAGTCCAAAATAAACAGATTCTATAGTAACAGGGAATAAAAAAGATTTAGACTTTCATTGAATTTTAAGAAAACAGTACAAACTTAAATTAAGAGCTAACAATACTTTTAAACTAAAACTAATTCTACCCTAAAATACCTACTGCCAAAATTGGCTTACAATTGACCTATTTATACTAAAAAATTATTAGGGTTTCCATCTTGTCTTGTTCCTCTGATTTCCCACTTCCATTTTTAACCATTGGATGAGTAAAATTTGATCTTGGCCCTTGAAGTGGTTTTGGCGCCAAATTCCTTAACTGCCAAAAGGGGTTGGTTTGGTTTGGTGAGGCAATAAATGCTTGGGTGTACTTGGGGGAACAAGAAAGGGGTAAAGGAAGCTATGGAGGTGAGGTGGGGGAATGGTGGTGGCAGGACCACGTGGGGAAGAAGGAAAAATGGGGGAGGGAGAGTTTGACTGTGTGTTGACTGGGGTGAGGGGGAAAGGATAAAACGTGGGGTTTTATTATTACAGGTTTTTGGGCTGGACTGAATTGGGCCAAGGGATTAATGGGTTGTGGGATTTTATGGGGTGTTTGATTGGATTTGGGTTATAAAAGAAAAGTGGTTCATGTGGTATTTTAGTTAACAAAATAAGCCCAAGGACCAAAGATGTAATTTCTGATTTTTGAGGGACTAATCTTGCTAACTTCCCAAACTTGTTCTAAGGACCTTTCTTGTCACTTTGTAATTCCACAAGGGTTCTTTGATGTTTATTTCCCAAAATTAAATCCCCGGGGGGCCAAATCTGCCATTTTTCTGAAAGTCAAGGGACTGATTCTGCCATTTTGTGAAAACTTTTATCCAAGGACCAGTATTAAACATTTTTGAATTTCCAAGGACTTAAGTTGACTTTTCTTTGAAAATATTTCAATCAGGGACCATTTTTGACAATCTTTGAAAGTTCAGGGACTGATTTTGACAATTTTGCAATTTTGCTTAGTTTTTCGCTTGTTTTCAATCTTTTGCACCTGAAACGCTTAAAAACATACTCCAAAGATATTTGTAACATTATTTGGTCGTTTTCAGGTGTTTTTAGTTGTTTTGGTTCAAAAAAATGGAAGGAAAGATATGTGTAAAAAGGCACATATCAATACACTTACTATGTGATGCAATATGAGCCTAATGATATCAAATAATAACATATTATTTGATGAAAGTTAGCTATTTTAGACGTAAATTAGAGCAAAATAGATCAAGTTGAAAAAGTCTACTAAACTAGAGGAAGATACGCCGTATCATTCTAGACAGATACGTCGTACATAAAGACTTAGACGATTATGAAAACTATTGCCTGACTTTGAAGCATACGCCGCATGGATTTATCCCATGCGCCGTATATGAAACCTTGCTGACTNAAAAAAAAAAAAAAAAAAAAAATGAACTTGGTCACCCTTACTGGGGCACTGAATCGCCTGCAGGTCGCTGGAGAGAGAAAGCTGACGTGGCAGGAAAAAAAGGGGGGATTGACCCCCCTTACTGTGTCCAGCCTTAGGTCAATTCAGTATCTGGTTCATACATAAAATACATTAAGTATCAAAGGTTCAAGTCAGAGAGTTTCAAAAAATTAAAGATACACTTACTATGTGATGCAATATGAGCCTAATGATATCAAATAATAACATATTATTTGATGAAAGTTAGCTATTTTAGACGTAAATTAGAGCAAAATAGATCAAGTTGAAAAAGTCTACTAAACTAGAGGAAGATACGCCGTATCATTCTAGACAGATACGTCGTACATAAAGACTTAGACGATTATGAAAACTATTGCCTGACTTTGAAGCATACGCCGCATGGATTTATCCCATGCGCCGTATATGAAACCTTGCTGACTTATTCTACTCCAGATACGCCGCATAACATATCAGAAATTGGACGTGTTGATCTCAAAGACTTCACCAGAAATCCAAGATATTGATGACATGCATGCGCCATATAGAGATTGAAAGTGTCGCATCATATGGCGGTGTACAAATATTTCCGAATATTTTAATCTTGGACCTCACGCGAATTTACCTAAATACGGCGTATCAACTTAATGGATACGCCGTAACGATTCCGTTTCCAAAATGAATAAATACCCCATTCGACAGCCACATTGACGCACATAACATACCACAGAAGAGGATGAACTGGGAGCACAAGACACAACCAGAAGGACGAATTCAAAGTAGTAAGAAGGTCCTGCTAGTACTTTAATTTATAGGAAGATTCGTTTAATTTGTATTAGTGCTCTTTTAATCGTTGTGTTAGCGTCTTTTTCACTATTTGATCGGACTTAATTGTTTCCAGCTTTTATAAAGAATATTTGATGTTTTATTGGATCCTTATGCATATGTTTTGATTACATATTGAGTTTATCGTGCCTTGTCGACCTTAGGCTCGCACAATTACTTCATTAGCATCGTTTGCATGATTAATGTAAGCCTGTAAAAGGGATAAATAATACATAAACCTAGTAATCATTAACATGGACTTTATGCGGAGATCTGATTAATCGTGACAGGATTAGTCCGTCGAGAAGACTTAATACACGAAATCTAGGTGTTTAGACTGGATTTATACATTGGAATGAGATACGCATACACTTAAGAATCCACTGAGAGATAATAGATTTTAGTACTCATCTTATATAAGCTAAACAATTAAACATGTGACAAATCTTCCTTACTAACGGCCAGGCCTCTTATCTGTATCTGTTTTCTATATGTGTATGTGTGTGTCAACCACCACTTTACCTTTATTTATTGTTTACTTAATCTACACATCGTGTCAGTCTCTCAGGCTGAAAACCCCCTTGCGTTAGATTAGGTTTAATTAGAACTAACTTTTGGATTAAAATACTGATAGATACTTAGGTGTTAACGTTCCACTATTAGTGATCGACACTCTATTTACCAATTAGACTATATTGATCGGGTATACTACCCGTTAGTGTTTGTTATAGGTTAACTCGGCTAAATATAAATGTAAATTGATAACATAATCTATACCTACAACGATAACACATCACAACCCAATAAGTGTAAGAACCAGAAGCTAAAGACAAAAGGATCAGCATGGATCGATATTACCCTAATGATCTTATCAGCTCTCTAATCAACAAGGAAATAACTCAAAACATATTTAAGATATTTAGCCAGGACTTTTTCAACAAGGTAAAAGAGTGAGATAAAGTACAGCCTTGAAAATTTTAAGATAAGTACAAGTTGTTGAAAAGTCAGTGAAAAGTTGTCAACACAGTTAACAAAAGTTGGGTAGGTTGATTTCAAAAATAGAAGGATTAAATGAAAGGTGTTCTTGTCTATTGTATGTGACACCGTATGAGATTCTTAGCCCAACAACTAAAGCCCATACGATAATAGCAGCCCAAAAGGCCAAAGCCCAATGCATACTTTATCTGAAGAACAAATCTCCAGGCAACAACCGACATAAAAATATGTCATTCCATACTGTTATTGGATTATTTCCACGTGTGAACAACTTATTGGTATAGAGCTAGTGATGTGTATGGATTCCATTGCCGAAGTTTTACATTACTCCCAGCCTCCCAGGTAGAGTTCTTAATTGTTGTAGCGTAGTATAGGCAAGACTAACGGGATTGATCGTTCTCTAAGGGAATAATGAGGTAAGTTCGAAGTGTTTGACGATATAAGACTAATGGTTGAAAGAATATTATTATTGGTATTTTTAGGTTTTGTATGAAAGCCAGTAAAATTCTGGGGTTTGAGAGGGTTGTTTTAAACTACTAATAAACTACTACTAAACTAAAAATGCAATAAAAATAAATAATAAAAAAAAAAGAAAAGTGGTGGTGAACGAAAAAAGTTCAATGTAGATCCAATATTCTCTAAAGATCCAATGAACCAATCAGGGTCATCCATTTTTTGATAAAACAGAATAAACTTTCACTCCTTTTTAAAAGTTTAAATATCTGGCAAACCGTTAATCGTTACGTGAAAAGAATCATACCATTACGATGAGAATTAAATTATCTATCTATAGAGGGGCACTTTTATATACTTTCGTAAAACTATTTGTTGACACTTTTTGTAATTATTGAAATTTACGTCTGGAAAAATCACATGTGATTTGTTAAATCACATGTGATTCCTAACATACAAATCTCATGTGATTTTTCAAGACGCAAATTTTAACACCAAAACAAAACTCGAAATAAAGCTTTGTCAAAAGTATATCGAAGTGCGAGTCTACTGAAAGATAAAAAAAATCTCGTCCCGATGGTGTATTTTTCGTCGCTTAACCATTTACCATTTGCAAGATATTTTATTCTTAGAAAATTGGTGAAAAACAGTTTTTTATTAATTTTGGTGAAAAATAGATGACTAGGATTGGTTTATTTGACTATGAGAAATATGTGATCTATATTAATCTCAAGTCGGTGGTGAACTTCTTATAAGAGTGAAAATGTATTTACCTAGAATTCCATTACTTCATAGTAATTTTCTTGCTATATTTACCAAATGCTACTTACTTGTTTAATGCAATGTGGAGTATTCCTTATTACCTATTGTGGGTTTGGTCAGTCCATGTCTATAAATTAGCCTAAACAGGAGACGTTTGTCTGAATGTCAATATCCCACCCAATAACTAACTCACACGATAAATACCCTACTCAATTAATTCCTAAGACATAAGAATTAATTGGATACGTTTTAGCGGACGCTCAAGCTACTAATATAGGATCATAGCCAGTTTTTCAAATCCATACGTACACACCATTGACAAAAGATGATAAACAAGCAATTAAAATAACTAGGTTTCATGGAATCTGTAGAAACTAGAAGGGGGGGTTGAATAGTTTCACTGTTTCTTTTTAGTTGCTAAAACGTTTCGCCGTTTTTTAGGTCCGATTAATATTCTTTTGCAAACTTGTCGAATTATACTTGTTATGTGATATCAAATTAACTACTAACAAACTTAAATAAACAAGTAAAGTAAAGAGTAAGGAAAGAACACAACCAAGAGACACGGCGATTTATAGTGGTTCGACACGAAGCTCACTCTCCGTCCTACTCCACTCCCCGAGTACCACACTCAAGAGTTATCAATCACTATATCAACACACTTCTTCAGGCGGAGCAATCCGTACACAAGCTTACACGAAGTTTAACGACACTAAGCGGAATGTCGAGTTCTAATCGTAGCTAGAACCAATCTACTCCAAGGCCCACGTGGCACACGAACAAGCACTCTTGTCCAACTTGGATCTTCACCCGATACAAGCCTTCACACGAATGAAACACTTGGTTCTTCACCCGAACCAAGCCTTCACACATAGACACACTTGGTTCTTCACCCGAACCAAGCCTTCACAAAAGACTTACTTGGATCATCACCCGATCAAAGTCTTCACACAATGACTCAACTAATTCCTAACCTACATACTAGGATATCACTCTCCTCACAACGAATACATGAACTAATCTAGTAACAAGACTTCTTAGATCTACATCACCATCCAAGTTCACACAAATATCCCCATCCTCGACTCACACACAAGTCGGAAAACATTGACAATATTTACATAACCTATCATTGTAACACTTGTTACGTTTGTGTGTGGACACCTATAACATCTTGAGTCTTCATCTATGTCAAGAGTTCTTTTCTTGCACTTGGCGGAAGAAGAAATCACTTATAAACACATACCAACATGTTATAGTGATCAAAGATGAAAGAAAATATAAAACAGAAAGTTTTGTGTGTGAAAAACCTTATTTTCTGAAGTGGAACAGTTCAGTATTTATACACGACAGGAGAGAGCCAGACGGTCCCTTAAATAGGCGACGATCCTTTATCACTAAGGGACCGCCAGCCACTTTGAGGGACCGTCCCGACAAACGTTCCCATTTTCGTCCTAACGTGGTGAAAACTTATCTGGTGAAAACTCAACTGTTTTGGGGGGGAAATAGTTGTTACAAGTTTGAATTTGAATATATTTTCTTAACAAAACATTTCTTTAAAAACACAAAAATACTTTGTGAAAATGTTTTGTTAAACTTAAAAATGTAAGTTTAGGGAAAATATAATTCTTTGATCACTTTACTAATGACGGCATAAAGTTTGTTCATACCTGAAGTGACGTTGTAGTAGCTACATAGAAGAAACGAATTTCCTCGATTAAAAACTTATTAACCGTAAGTTTACGTAACATGTCTTTATATTTTGTGATTATCAAAATACAAGAAGATCGAATAATGCGAATAACGTTTTTGACATTATTTGTATTAACAGAATCCTAAGTAAATAATAACAAGTTTAGCCTAGCATAGTAATAAAAAATAAATAAATAAGCAAATCACATGATTACGCATAAACATGATTGAATGATTAAATAGATAAATTATCTCAATAATGCATGAGGTCATCAGGGGCCAAAAAGGCCTACAAAAACTAAAAAGCCGACTAGGGTTCGGTGGTATTCGTTCCACTAAAGTTAACACACAATAATGAAAACAATGCATCTATATTTATAGATTTTGGGATGTGATGCCATCAGCTCGCCACCCATTATGGTTTCGTCTTTCCACCGCCTTAACATGACGGTGTCACTTGATGCTTATGATGCCGTCAGATGCCTTCTAACGTCGTTTGTTAACCATCTCCGGTCACATGCTAGAGTTTTCGTTTCCTTCGTTCTTCTGCTAATCGATCCCAAGACTTGTACTTTTCCAGCATATGTTTTCCCAAGTATCTAAAACTCAAAAGATAGTTTATGGCACAACTCGTTTGATAATACTTTTAACAATTTCAAGCAAGCACAGAAATGTACACTAGCACCTCACATAAGTGTTTGGATTCTCTCCTCCCTCGTGTGTATAAATGATATAACAATGTGGAAATGGAAAATTTACACTCATTGCCTGTCATAGCACATAGATTACAATAGGCTTGATAAAGGATCAAGCATCCACCACTTTGGTGTAAGCACTTATAATAAACTATCAAAGAGGTCTTTACAAAGGGTTGTAACGTTAGGTGTCAGGTAAGAAAAAAACAATTAAGGGGATTTAGGGGAATTTTTAAATGGTGGCAAGTTAGTTATCCCAGTAATTATAGGCAAAACGTGACGTTGCTAAACCAAGAATCGACAAATCAACTACAAATACAAACTCTACATCAAGATCTTTCGTTGCTTTTCTCGACTCTTTCTTGACTTAAGCATAAGCAGGATGGCCGTCTGTTTAATTTTTTGTTTTCATTTTTTTTGCATACACTTTTGCCCTACCATCGTTTTGATCTGCTTTAAAATAGCATAATATGAATACTCGATAATATAAATTGAACATAAACATAATAACGATACTAAGACCCGAATTAAGAGGATCAATACACGTGGAGTACTTAAACACTAACGTACGTATGAGGGTAACAATTTGACATTCATCCCCATTACTCCATAAATAACATACTACCATTAGTCCTAATCATCCCAAAACTGTATACACAAGATATGACTCAACTTAGCAACATATAATTAAATAAATAATTGAGTGTTTGACATTTATTTTCACAATAAATGAACTAAAAATGAGTACATACAAGGGGGTGATGTGTAAGGAAAGCTTTAAATTTATAATACTAGTTTCACCGATTTTAATAAACCAAACACACGGGTAAAGTATAACCCCCGTTGGTAGTATTAGATTAAGGTAAGACCAGGTCGTTCCACTGGGACTTAGTTCGTTCGGATTAAGTGTTAGGTCACCATGTTATAGCATAAACAACCAAAGATACTTGAATGAATAAGAAACAAGAATGGAGAAGAAGAAGATAGAATAATATGGAAGGAACTCTAAGATATTTGATATAATGAACTTTGTATTACTAGAGAACCAACAAGCCTTAAGCAAGGCTTACACAATGTATTTATAGGGGAGTCCAAGGGTCTCAAGTTTCATCACCATACTTTACACTACTAGCCCTTGGACTTCCACTTGTAGTAACATTACATCATAAACTTTCATAACAAAACGTTTAAACATAAAACATAATAACATAAACTAGCAACCTATCGTAAACTAATGACCGACACTTGAATAACATGAAACGTGTTCCTAACAATCTCCCCCTAAGGGTCGGTCGTCAATGGTGAATGGTTGCTTTGACGTCATCTTCTTTACTCTTGAACTTTAGCAATTGCTGGACGTCACAAAATCGGTTAGATTAGACAAAAATTCTTTGCTCTTCAATCCTTGTTCCTTGTTGTTGAAGTGATGCATATGATGTAGTAATCTGCCTTTGGTCACTCCTTCGACTCAACTTGATGGTACGC
>LBNU01000631.1:244780-263697 GCA_014162995.1 Artemisia annua | reverse complement strand
TTTACCCTGGAAGCATAGTCGCTAGGGATGTGACTTGGTTGGATAGGAATATTCACCATACATGCGAATTTAACCCTAGGACCACCTATACCGATTGCAGACATCATTAACGAGTTAGAAGGGTGTAAGATCTGACCATTCCGTATCGTTAGACTTTCCATTGTTATAAGAGGCACTTAATGATTGTCTGATTCTTGCATTTTCGTACCGATGAACCCAAGGCTTTACAATAGTTTTGGATAGGATAAGGTGTAAGATAGACGTAGGTGATTTAACCCTCTGATCCGAAATGAATTAAATCCCCAGACGATATGATAGGATGCACCATTAAGAAAACTAGTCAAAATGATAACAAGAGTAGTAATTAGGTTAACACTACTTCTCTCTTATTGATTTTGTTCTATTTTATTTACTTGTCTTGTTACTTACGTTTCTTAGTTTAATTAATCTTTCAATCATAAAACCCCCTTTTAAACGTGACCCGAACTTAGATAATTTCCACATACTTAGCTCTTGGGACGACCTCAGCTTTAGCAACTAGCCATAACACACACGATCGGATACACTGTCCGTTAGTGCGTAAAGGTAGATCTTAGGTAAACGAGACTAATATAAATATTAAAACCTGGTCAGTAAAACCTGCATCAAGTTTGTGGAAAACTAGAAGGGGGGGTTGAATAGTTTTATGTCTTTTTAATTTATAAAAGGTTTGCTTAAAAACACTTCGATTCTATTTTATGTGAAATCAACACTTGCACTATATGAACAATTATATCTAATTAACAAAGTAAATATATAGTAAATATAATTTTAATGAAAAGATAGAGTTAGAAAGATCAAACCACAACACAAGGATTTATAGTGGTTCAGCTACGAAGCTCCTCTTCACCCTACTCCACTCCCCGAATCACCTACTCGAGAGTTTTCTTCACTATGTCAACAAACTCCCTTTTGGCGGAGAAACCTTACACACCTTTGCTTACACCATTTAGTGACACCAAGCAAAATGTTGAGTTCTAATGGTAGCTAGAACCAATCTCACAACTTCACAACAAGTCAAAACTTCTACACAACACTACTACTTCACTACTATATCTTCACAACACAACTTCTACCCACCTAGATCTACTTATCACAAGATCTACACAACTTTACAAATGATTTACACAATCTTCAAGGCTATTCTACAATACTTCTTGAGTGTATATTGAAGGAGTATTCTTCTTTTGCACTTTGGATGAGAAAGGATTGGATTACTTGAAACAAAGACTTATAATCTTATGATCAAAGGATTTAGAATGATGTTCAGAAAGGATTTGGACTGAAAAAATTCGTGCAAAAGGTAAGGAAAAAATGCAGGATTGAACCTGTATTTATAGGCAAAAGTTTCTGACAACAGGAGCGTGCCGGCCCCCTTAATTGGTGGCCGGCCCCCTTAAAATTAAGGGGGCCGCCCTCCTGTAACGGCCTGAAACTTTTGTCTTTTCTGGGGAAAGTTTATTTGGTGAAAAACTAACTGATTTTGGTTAAAAATTTGAATGCATATATTTGTTATGAATTAACCATTTTCCTTTATTACCAAAAATATTTTTCAAAGATATATAATATGTTTGTATAATTTTATAAACTTTGTAATGTTTAAATAAAAATCCCTTTGATCATAAAAATGTATTAGACATTTGTTTATTCATGCCTTAAGTGATTTAGTTGGATAAAATGATATTTGTAACTAAATACTTGTTTACGTAGTAATTTTACGTTTAATGTTTTTACATTTTGTGATCGTCAAAACATAGGGATATCGAAAAATATCAATAACGTTTTTACGCATTATTTATATCATCAATCTCCCCCTTTTTGATGATTACAAAATCTAAACTCATTAAAACAAAAATTAAGATATATACAAGTATTTAGTGAGTGTATATGATTTCTCCCCCTTTTTGTTAGCATCAAAAAGGTTATCCCGACGACTATTTAGCTCCCCCTTGACGTATACTCCCCCTTATTTTGAGGTCATAAGAGAAATCGAGATATGGAATGCTTGCAAAAAAATATTGAGAGGACAAGCAATGTATATATATATATAGATATATCATGCAAGAAAAATAATTAAAACTAGAGATAACCATTTTTACTTGTTAAGCAAGAGATTACAATAAAAATACATTCAAGATGCACATAGAGATAAACTAGAAATGCAATTAACTAGTGCCTAAAGGGCTTACAAGCATACATAATTAAATACAAACAAACAACCAAGGCTCCAATATGAGTGTCTTCCTAGAGCTTGCCACCAAAATGGTTGAAACATTTTTATTTTCTAAGGATGAAACATGTTTAATTTGGTGGAAGTGATGGGGAAGGTGGAGATGATGGTGGTGGTGGAGGTGTGTTTGTTGTTGATGGTGGTGGAGGTGTGGTTGAGGTAGTTGGAATGAGTTGTTTGATCAAACTTTCAATATATGAAAACATATATTGTAACTCATCTCTTAGGCCAAAGATGATGGTGCGGTTATGGATGCAACAAAGGCATGTATCACCATGGGCATCAAGTAAGCTCCATGGGATGGGGTTGAAGTTTGGTGGGTTAATTGGTGATGATGAAAAATGTGCATCAAGTGGTGTTATTGGTGACAATGAAAATGTAATGTCTAGGGATGTATTTTCAATGGTAGATGGTGGTGGTGGAACTCTTGGTGGAGGTGACAAATGGGTGTTAATGTAGTCATTGATTGATGAGGATGAAGGTATGGAGGAGGTAGAGGTTCCATGAGTTGATGGTGTTTTGGAGGGTGCATTAGGAGCACTAGGAGATGAGCATTGAGGTGGTGGTGATGGAGTAGTGTTGTCTTCATTAGTAAGGTCAATGAAGAGTTGTTTTGGTGGTATTATGACAAGTTTTTTGTTTCTTGGCTTTGTTGGAGATGGTGGTTCTTGGTGAAGACATGGTGAATTGGTTAAGTTTGATGAAGATGAAGGATGATGGAGTGTGAATTAAACATGCATGGGGATTATATAGGATGAAAACATGTTTAGATATGGAATTAATTTGAAAATACATGGTTAGATTCCAAATTCAGTTTGGTTTTTAAGGGAAATTGTAGCTGGGACTAGCAAAAGGAGTCACAAGATGCAAAAGTAAACAGTGTAAAATACTGTTTGGGTGGCCGGCCCCCTTAAATATTGGCCGGCCCCTTTGAATTTTAAGGGGGCCGCGCCTTTAGATTTAAGGGGGCCGCCTATCTGACGACCATTTTTCAAAAATTTTCTGGAAAATGTTGGTTTTTTCTTTTGTGTTTACAACAAGCTCTATTTGAACATTTCATATTGGTTTTGGTCTATTAGAAAGCATACATGTATGTATATATATAATTATAGACTAAACATGCAAAAATATATATATAGTTCAAGTAGAAATTTATGCAACTAGTAGCATGTATTAGGAATAGATAAGCATAGTTAACATCCTAAATAACGATAATCCAAAGCAAGTCATAAGTATTTCCGAATACAAGTCGGAAACATAGCACACAGATGTCAAATTTTCATATCCAAATAACACATAATAATAATTGTTTAAAACATGCATGGTCATCCAAATTTCTTCATCGTCATCACTAATTCTTCTTCCCGAACACCTTTCCGAGTTTTTTGGCAATAGACTTGAAACCTCCTCGCATTTCCTGATGCATCCTTTGAGTTTGGTTGAGCAATAGAGTTTGACGATGATGCAACGTTTCTTCGTTTTTTGAGTTAGGAGATGGTGTTTTGTGCTCGGAGTAATCAAGGTCCTCTAAATCCTCAACAAATCTCGTAGGAGAAGGGGTACTAGCACGTTGAGTGTTTTCCTCCTCGTCATCGTCCTCTTGACGAGATGATAAACCATGGAAGCTATAACGACGAGATTTACCCTTATCACTACGAGTTCTACGCGCTTGTTTAAGAACAAGAGGACGCAAGGTTGGATAGATGGATTGATAGATACTATCATCAAGATCGGGATAGTGTTCGATGACATGACGGTATAGACGTGTAAGAAACATACCATACGGAAGATTAGCTTTAGGAGTACCTCTTGCACACTCTATACGCTTGATGAAGAAATTGGCCAAATTGTAAGGTTTCTCGGCAACCACACAATACAACATGTGCGCGAGGCAAGCCGGGAGATGGTCTCGGTGGCCTCCGATACCGAACGAATTCTCTCGAATGAGTTCTTCCCAATGTCGCATGTCGGGCCTTAATTTCGTGAGGAGAATTTGGTTTTCAAGAAGTGAGACATTTTTGGACTTGATTTTTCGGGTGATGGTTTCACGCTCTAATCCGAGCATTCGGCGAATTTCAACGGGAGAAGGAATTTCGGAGAAGTAAGGACCAAAGGTTGGTCGACAACGTTGAAAAGCATCAAGATCCCATTCATTTGTGAATACGGCTTGACCTTTGAAAGGAATTTGAAGAATTTGACCGAATTGTGCAAGAGTTAGAGTGATAAATTCATGTTGAATCATGAAGGAGCTGAGAATGGCACCAAATTCATCGGTTTGAACCGTGACTTGGCTATAGAAGTCGAGAATGAAACGAGGAATGATGGGTTCATTGATTTGATAAAGACATTCGAGTTGGATACTTGTGAATAAACGATCAATGAAGCCGGATTGAGAGTAAGCTTGATCTACTACACGACCTTCGTGGATATTTCTATCCTCGACTTGTCGATAGATACGTGCAATAGAAGGAGAGGTAGTGGGAAGTTGAGAGACTTTTGGGACATAGGATTTGGTTAGGGAAATGTCTTTGGTGATAGCTTTGGGCATTTTTACCTAAACACGATATCAATAAAATACAATCAAAAAGAATTCAAAGTTAAAATATAAGGGTGATCACGGTCCAAAAACCGGACCGGACCGACCAAGACCGGACCGGACCGAAGACCGAGAACCGGAAAAACCATAGACCGAGACCGGACCGAATGTGGTCGGTCCGGTCTCGGTCCGGTCCGGTCCGGTCGGTCTTCGGTCGGTCCGGTCCAATTAGGCAAGATTTGGCAAGTTTTTTCGGGTTTTTGGTCGGACCGGACCGGACCGACAGGACCGAGGACCGAATTAGCCAAAAAGCTTAGACCGAGGACCGGACCGAATGTGGTCGGTCCGGTCCGGTTCGGTCCGGTCCGTTCGGTTTTGTCGGTCGGTCCGGTCCATCCGGTCCGTTTGCTCAGCCCTATTAAAATATAATGCATATGTTGTTATGACATATGTTGGAACGTAAACGTACTTCGACTCTAAGACCTTAATCCTAAGAAGTAGTTTACTATGTTCCTCATTTTTATTTTTAACTCGTTCTAGATGTATTTTACGATGTTTAGCAAGGGATAATCCAAATNTATATATATATATATATATATATTGAATTCATTCTAGTCTTTTTCTTTTCATCTGATTGTTTACCGAATGGATTGCTTTGTTTTGCTTTTGAAAGTCTTTGAGAGCATCTCTGCAGCTGCATGTTGGTGTAAATTGTTAATCGACTTTGTTTCTTGTGAATGGTTAATCGATTTGGTAATTGTGAAGAACGTCAATAAATCTCGTTGTATATATAGTGTAGGATTAGGTTACAAAATAAGAAAATATTTAAGATAGCAATGGATATAAAATAAGAAAATATTTAAGATATCAATGGATATATTCATACGTATGTTATATTTAAGATATCAATCAACTTTGTACACGATTTATGGAAATTATTTTATTTTCTTTTCTTATTTTTTAATTTTTAATTTTTAGAAATAATATACATACATATTTTATTATATTCCTATACGTTTTGTTACTGTATGTTAATGAAAATTTAAATAAATTATGTAATCTTTAAGAATTTTGTGTTGTATAATAAATAACAAAAATATTGTTGCTCTAGTGGTAAGGATGTTGGCTTATGTTAGGAAAAAACCCAAGTTCGAGCCTTAGTAACATAATTTTTTAATAACATAATTACTTGATTAAAAAAAACGAATTTCTAATTCCTTAATTAAATAAAAAAAACAGAATTCTTTTATAAAAAAAATATTTAAAATAAAATGCATACATGGACACATTGTGATGACATGGAACCTATACGAATTACATGGCAATGAGGTGGCATTATGTTGATTTATCTACGTGTAACGCCTCCTGTTATATATAATATAGAGATGTATATATATGTATATATATATATATATACAGAGAGTGTGTGTGTGTGTGTGTACATATGTATATATATATATATATATATATATATATATATATATATATATACTAGTTTCAAAGCCCGCCCGATGGGCGGGCATGACTTGTAATTTACGTAAATAGGATTATGCTATTGTTAATTATGTACTATTCAGTATGAGTTGGTGTATAATACAGATTTTATAAATTTAAAAGCCCAGCATTAAGAATTCAAAAAAATATATGTTTGTCGAATATGAGAGAAAAAAGATACAAAGTGGTCTGCAAGAACAGCGTATACATCTGAAAAAACTCAAATGCGAAATAAAGCTTCTTTGTATACAACGTTTGTTGTTGATTTTGCGTAATTACCATACTTATCACAACAAATAATGTTCAATCCCTTTATGCTATTCACTCTTGAGACAACCACACATACTTATCCAATCACGTATTGGAAAAAAGAAAGAGACAATATGTTAAAGAACAATTATCTTCTCAGGAAATGACACACTTTCCAGAACATATTGATATTGTTCGCGTGGTTCACCTACAAACCCATAGTGGTAATTATTGTATATAGTTGGATACCCGCGCACAGCGGCGGCGATAAAAATAGTTATATTATAATATAGTAAATGAATTGATAGCCCAACTTTTCCCGCAATTCCCTACCCGCTTAATCAATTCGTTTCACAACACTCCGAATGTATATGTTAGTTATATTTATTTGCTTGGGTTTTCCGTTGCTTTCCCGTGACATTATTATTCCCGCATATAGAAAGACCCTCGCAATCTCTTAACCGTCAAACACTCCCCCCAAAAGTTGTAAAAATTTGAATCAATAAAAATAAACCCACTAAAAATATAAAAACTAAAAACTCATAAAAATATATCAAAATGGATGTTGAATTAAAAAGCACAAAATTTTAGAAAATATAGTGAAATTAGATCATAAAAAAATAAATAGATAAAAAGATATTTCAATTTGAAAATAAAGTTGATTTTTTAGTTGAGAAGTGACACATGTCATTCTATGATTGGAGCTCCTTATCTTAATTTTTTATGGAGCCCACAACTTAAATGTTTTATATAGTAGTATAGATGAGCTTTTAACATAAATCAGTTAAATGTGTGATCATGACGTAAGAAGATGTTTCTTAACTTGACAATGAAGTTTATTAATTTCAGAATGAATTTACTTATGATTGGATTCAACTATCTAATATTAAAGTAATATGAATGTACATTATATCATATGTCCTAAGCCTCAATATTAACTTACTGTTACAATTGATTACTAAGCATATCTAATACAACAACAATTGACATAAACTCGACTACTTTTTTTGGGGAGGTCAACCTTAATATCGACATTCGTATTGTCAACTACTCAACATTCTGTTGTGACCCTTATCTTTAGGTTAAAATATGAAGAGTAAGGCTTCCACACCCTTTATCTATAATGCAAATTATGGGGTGTTTGGATTGCTTGTTACAACTATTAATCTTTGTTAAAAAAAATAATAATAATTAAACTGGTTATAACTTACACAAAGGGGATAAAGGTCAGATTTATGAACATCAAGAATCACGATTGGAACAATAGTTAGTTTTTTTTTTTTTTTTTTGAAAGGCACGATTGGAACGATAGTTGTTAATCTAGATAGTTAATTTTTAAAAATTGAAGCAATGTTTATTGCTTAATTAAATAGTAAAAGTTACCTCTAATCAATGGTAGTAACACAAAATAATATTAGTACTCACCTTCATTGTAATGACTTTTAGTGTGATAGTTGCTAACACGTATTTCGATAAATTGTTAGAATTGGATTGAATGAATTCGATTAGTCGATTTTAACTAATAATCGCTGAATAAAAAACGCCAGACCCATCTTATAGTCATTGAACGAATAAGCAACGTTAGATGAGGAATACCTTTATTGGTCCCAGTAGCCCGTTTATAAAGTCAAGAAGAAACCTTGTAATTATCCAATAGTTTACACTAAAACCAAAAAGTGTGTTGAATATAATCCTGAAGAAGGTAACATTAACATATTTGGAGAAGATAAGTTTTACGAAGTCCTAGCCATACCTGCAAGCAAATGGTATCACGGGCTGCTGTTGATCCATAATGACCTTGCTACTCGTATTTTATTTCCTTACCTGAGGTACTTCCTGGTTTTTATATCCATGCTTGTTGACACCCACAACAAACATGGGAGCATCCTTGCTGGGAGGAGAGTTGATGTCCTTCTTAGCACCACTGTAGTTCACCGTTGCTTGATCCTTCAAATTCAGTCCCCGTATCATGGGTCAATAAAGGATCATTAGAACGGTTTTTTTGCAGATTACCAACATCAAACTGTGGCCTTGTTGCTGCGTTGACATCAGACGATATCAGACGATCCCAGACCAGCTTGTGCCCTTGTTGTCAAGATGCCTGTATTCAATGATTGTTAGAAACAAATTCAATAGTTTAGAATAAAAGCAAGGTATGAAAGTATATTTTGAAACAAATACAATGTATTAGGAAAGAAATCTCATTCACCTTAGCTTTCCACATTGATCAATCCCACACATTTGTTCTTCGTATCATGGGTCAACAAAAGGCCATAAGAAAAGTCGTTGTCGCAGATCATAATGAGGAATCTGTGGCTAGCAGGTCATTCCTCTCAAATTGCAAGTAGCAGATATGCCTGTATTCAATGCTTAACCATAAGAATTATTGAACCTTGCCACCTTCTGTTGAAAATAAGTCAACGGCAAACACACCACCAAGTCAAAAATAACTGAATAGATTACGTTTAAATCTTTCCTTTGTTGTTTGATATCGCTTATGTATGTGCTTATCTGCTTATATAGCAACATATAAGTAGTTTTGAGTGTTTGGAACTGCTTGTCTGTTATTTTAGTCTAAAATATACTCTAAAAAATCAGTTCCAAACACCCCACTAATGACTTATTTTTAGCTTTTGATACTTATGGTACCCTGTTAATGTTTAAGACCATAACAAAACAAATTTTGATAAATATAATACAATGATACATAGTCAAATTACAAATGGTGTTACAAAGTATAATCTGAGGTAGAAAAGACTATCCACGTGTTGATATTAACATGTGAAAATCCTATCTGTAATGCTACATAATTTTTTTAGTTAAGTATCTCAATCTTTAACGCATGGGAGCTGAGCAATTATTTAAGGGGGTGTTTGGATTAGTGTATATTCTGGTCTTATGAGCTTATATGTATATTAAAAACCTGATAAGCTCAGGTTGAACATGTTGATAGTGATCTTATCGATTTTTCAAAATTCTAATTAGTCACTAAGATGACAAAATAAGGTAAAGTATACTCCCTGGCCATCTTACCAAAACAATAAGGGCTCCAGCCTTATATTTGTGAGTTGTATCTATGCGCTTCTCGCGTGAGACATAAATTAAGGATAAGGATTTTTAAGCATTTGAAATCCCACTGGTTGAATTTTGAGACCCATTCGACCCGTTTCAAAACCAACCCATTTTTACCTAAAAGGGTCAAAACAGTTTTAGTACTATTAGGGAAAAAAATTATATGGGATTTGAATGTGCCGCTTGTTTGCATCAACAAATTGAGTATAAAAATGGCAATATTCAAAATATATAGTAGTAATAATAATGACATACCTGATGGTTTAAGGTTGGTAAGTCTTAAACGGACCAATGATATGCTATCATCAATAAGATCACATGCAACTATGACTTCGTAGACACCCAAAATGCCTTTTATTGTATACCCACGATTATGGAAATACTGCAAAAATCAAAATTCCAAATGTTATAGATCCAAAATAGCAGATGCATCATACTAACGTAACCTAACTACATCATATAAATTTGATACCATATGTGGTGTACATCCAACTAAACCCGCTGTCCAACGACTTTAAACCTACAGTTAAAAAGAACTTGGTTCAGCATCCACCAACAGTCTTAACTTTAGTCCAGGTTAATGTTAACAACGACTTCAGCAGGTCATGCAATTCTATCGTCAAGTGTGTATCCAGCCTGCAAACCAAATCATGGTTCAGTTTCAACAAACATCCAAATTCCAACCAATTGCAGGTGACCGAGTAAACAGGTTGAGTAAATGGTTGAAATGGCCTTTTTACCATATTTTGATATTACTTATTTTCAAATAGATAACTTAGATTAAAAACTAAATGATAATTCAACAGAATAATCATTTTTCCATAGTCATAGTTGTCTTGCTGCAACAACTTTGAGTCGTACATATTAGAAGTTGACTTTTCTCATATACAAATAGACAACATTATCTCTTTTCCAGTATATCTGTTTATAATTGCTACTGTATTATAATATGATGGGTCCTTGCAAAATATAGCCTCCAAAAACTACTATAGAAAAGTTTTCGCCAGCTTACATTTGTTGCTTCCTTAAGGGGTGTTTGGGAATATATGCTTATTTGAGATCGTCCTGTCTAAATTCATACTCGGCTCGCTAGGACTTCAACACGTTCCTTGAGGACTCCAAAAAATTACAGGAAACCTGCAATTGAAAAAAGCCAACTATTACATTTTTGGAGTAAAAAATGATGCTGCACAGTAAAAAATATCCAACTTTAGCTTTACTTGGTGATGAACTAATGACCCTAACAACTCATGCTAGCCGTGACGCGACCAACTGATATGACCAATAAGCCTACCCTAAACATGATAAAAATAATGATAAAAATAGAAAGAGTGGTGATGTTAACTTTTAGATCTAAAGACAGAGAAGATAGTGACTTATAATACCTCAAATGTACTATATGAATTTTGATTAAAATTTTACATGAACATTTTTTTGAGAAAAACGTTATTCATTGTGCTGTAAAAAAGCTAACTTAATTAGATAGAGAAGTACTAACATGCGACCGGTTCCACTGTGGTGCTCAAACACCCTCCTTGGGCGTTCACCTTCAGCAGCATCTCCATTGTAATAGTCACCTCACCTCGGACGATATCCACCACGTCTTTCAGGCATTCAGAGTCACCATTCTCCAAATGTTGTCTGTACCCTCCAGTAAACCCATTGTTGCTTCCATTGGTATTCTGGTTATGAAAAGAATCATGATTGAAAGTACGCCCACCATGACCAGCTCTCCTTATTCCACGTCCACCCGAGCGCCCTCCTCCACGCTACCCATTAGCCTCTCGCACTGCAAGTGAAAAAATGTACCACAGTATATCATAATTATAGTAATAAAAAAAGGAGTCCAGATCCCAATATAATTTGTACTGACCCCCCACTGGATTTTTTTTGTTTTCAAATCCTGCAAGAGGAAGGAACAGACTCATATGTACAGATACCGATTTGAATGTTAATAATAAAAGTCTGAATTGTCTTTTCCTTTGTCGCTGGTGAATTCCAATCAAAATATAAAGCTTAACAGAGGAGTAGAACTTTTGGACGTGCATGGACTACGAAAGTTTTTAATCAAATGCGAATCTTTTGAATAGTTGGTAGCTATAGCTACACGTAAAATAATCTAAAGTACTTTCCGCAAACCAATAGTGCATAAAATTAGTAGCACCTTAGTACAGTGGTTCCTAATTCCATTCACAAAAAGCGATTTTGCAAGCAAAACCTGTTAACAGGGTTCTTAACTAAACATGGAAATCCTTCAAACTAACAACAATGACTTATCCCCGACAACTTTTTCAACCACTGGATACAAATTGGTAGACAATACTAACGATTAATGAGATTAGGGGGTGTTTGGCCGGTTGGGGGAGCTTAACAAAGGCGGTTTTAATAATGATATAATGAACTTATCCACAACATTTACTTAAAAGCTAACTGTACAACAAAAAAAAAAGGCTTTACGCTAAAGATCTAATCTCATTTGAGAGGCTTAGACAAACATACCCATACTTACTGTCCCTCACATGGCAAATTATTTAGAGTATTTTTTAGGCTCAAAACGATCTACTAAAATGACTATTTAGAGATCATAACATGATTCCTCAATCCTTAGCTACGTACATTATTGCCAACACTGTGCAAGCGAGTGCTGAATGTTTCTAAAAAATGGGTAAAAACCGATAGCCAAATCTACAAAGTCTGTCTGTTGCAGAGGTTGACAACAACTTTCTGTCAGCATCTCTGCTTGTCTCGCATTGTTTCTTCTTGTCAACCTCTTCTTCAGGTTTTTTCCTACATTCAACATACCCTCCTTACAACACTGTGTACAACATCACTGTACACGGGATTGAATTTCATATTGTGGTCGGTGACATTCAATTTCATAGTCTTGTTAAAGTAGCCATACCTGTAATTAAGGATACACGAAGAAGAGATTAAAACTTACAGAGGCATAAAAGGTCTAACCTTGTATGCACACTGGTATTCTCAAACCCACACACACAAAAAGAAGATGAGCGTGAGAGAATTGAGAAAAAAAAAAGGTTGAGGAAAAGCTGAAATTAGGGTTTGGAGAAAAAGTATATTGTGAATGAACTGAGATTTCTTTTACGTGAGATTAGGGTTTTAAGTTGTAGAGATTGTCATAGTTATGTGATTTCATGCAATATCAATTATAACTTGCAACTTTAATCACAACCATTGGAATGCTCCAATGGTTAAGATACATGTTTACTTTATAAAAGAATGAGAGTTCGAACCATGGCAGTATCATTTTTAAAAAATTATTCCGAAATTTTGATAGTAGTAACAATTGCTTAGGTGGACAAACACTGATGACATGGCTGATAATGAATTACTGGGCAATGAGGTGGCGTTTTCTTGATTTATCTACGTGTAACGCCTCCTGTTATATATAATATAAAGATATACATATNGGCAGGTTGGGGGAGCTTAACAAAGGCGGTTTTAATAATGATATAATGAACTTATCCACAACATTTACTTAAAAGCTAACTATACAACAAAAAAAAAAGGCTTTACGCTAAAGATCTAATCTCATTTGAGAGGCTTAGACAAACATACCCATACTTACTGTCCCTCACATGGCAAATTATTTAGAGTATTTTTTAGGCTCAAAACGATCTACTAAAATGACTATTTAGAGATCATAACATGATTCCTCAATCCTTAGCTACGTACATTATTGCCAACAATGTGCAAGCGAGTGCCGAATGTTTCTAAAAAATGGGTAAAAACCGATAGCCAAATCTACAAAGTCTGTCTGTTGCAGAGGTTGACAACAACTTCTGTCAGCATCTCTGCTTGTCTCGCATTGTTTCTTCTTGTCAACCTCTTCTTCAGGTTTTTTCCTACATTCAACATACCCTCCTTACAACACTGTGTACAACCTCACTGTACACGGGATTGAATTTCATATTGTGGTCGGTGACATTCAATTTCATAGTCTTGTTAAAGTAGCCATACCTGTAATTAAGGATACATGAAGAAGAGATTAAAACTTACAGAGGCATAAAAGGTCTAACCTTGTATGCACACTGGTATTCTCAAACCCACACACACAAAAAGAAGATGAGCGTGAGAGAATTGAGAAAAAAAAAAGGTTGAGGAAAAGCTGAAATTAGGGTTTGGAGAAAAAGTATATTGTGAATGAACTGAGATTTCTTTTACGTGAGATTAGGGTTTTAAGTTGTAGAGATTGTCATAGTTATGTGATTTCATGCAATATCAATTATAACTTGCAACTTTAATCACAACCATTGGAATGCTCCAATGGTTAAGATACATGTTTACTTTATAAAAGAACTAGTTATAATACCCGTGCACGCACGGGATTTTCCAAAAAAAAATAATTATATACTATTATCTTTTAAAAACAGAAAATCTTATGTATATTTTAAAAAGTTAGAATATCAACATGTGCGAAAGTGAGAAAAATAGTTAGCAGAAATTGTAAATATAACAGTGGCATCGACCTTGTATTTGATTCTTGAGCGTGTCTCCTTATATTGTTATCGGGCCAAAGGTTCTTTGATCACATGGATTTACACATAAATCAAATTTATTTTAAAATTTTTGTTTACTATATGGATATATAAGAATTTACCCGTAAAAGTTATGATATAAGTACAACTAATAAGTATGCATGAGTTTTTCATTATTTATTAATATCAAGTAATATTTTGTAAAAATTTTATTCGATAAAAGATTTAACCATGTTTAGCTGACATAGATATTAATGTTGAGGTTGATGTTGTTGTTTAACTTTAACTATTGATATCATGTTTTACAAAATATGCGACTTTAATAGCACATAATCAGCGTTCATGAAGTTTTTTAAAAATGTTTTTCCGGATATCCTTATATAAACTTTAAATAATAATTATATGAGTCGTTATAAGTATAATCGCGTATATTTATTTTCATATCACAGTAACTCGTACTTACCATTTGATATTTATATTACCGTTAATAATAATTTAACTGTATTTAATATTCAAACCCGTGTACGTATAGATTAAACTTTTAAATAAGATAACATGAGTTCTTATTTATATTTAACGTACATAGTGAAAAGATATTTTAACAGATGAAAGTTTAAAACTAATATTTATTTTAAAAGTATTTAACATACATTAAAACTAATTCAAATATTTATAAAATTTTGTAAGTTTAATGGATGGAAATCTCAAACCAATACTAATATTCATGTAATTGTAAACAAAGTTCATATTATATAGTGTAAGGGTATAAAGTGTAAGGGGTTATTTGTTTATTATCTAAAGTTATCAAAAAATATGGAGATTTATAATTTTACACTTAACTCCATATAATATATTTAAAATTCAACCACTAATGTTTTATTAATTACCTCCTCTTTTTTTAAGTTTTTATTTTCATAAATTTGACACCTATATTTTTATGTGTTTTTTTTCCTCAATCAAATTCTCCACCAAATTTATTAAAGTTTGACCAAAATCAATTCAATTTTGACTTTTTATTGGCCAATCATCTTGTTCGATTTCGCCTATGTGTCAAAATCGAGCATTCCTATTGGTCCAATTTTTTTTCCACTAAGATTGTTTTGTCAAAAAAACTCCGAAATGATGTAATTCTTTTATTATATAAAAGATGAGAGTTCGAACCATGGCAGTATCATTTTTAAAAAATTATTCCGAAATTTTGATAGTAGTAACAATTGCTTAGGTGGACAAACACTGATGACATGGCTGATAATGAATTACTGGGCAATGAGGTAGCGTTTTCTTGATTTATCTATGTGTAACGCCTCCTGTTATATATATATATATATATATATATATATATATATATATATATATATATATATATATATATATATATATATATATATATATATATATATATATATATAGTGTAACTTTCTTACGAGAACCACCTTTATCTGCAAGAACTGCGAGAACCACTTTTTAACCATTAGATTATTTGATCAATGGCTATAATTGATTGTGCAATTAGAGTAATTAATCAAAAGATTGGACCATTCTTTGTAAAATTGAAAGGGTATTTCCGGAATTACCTACTGCATTTTCTATAAACTGTCCCAAAAATTATGGATCTGATTTTTAAAGCCTAGCTCCTTCTCTCTCATCCTTTCTTTCACAAACACACATTTACAGGAACACAACCTCCACCAAAACCTAGCCGCCTCTACCTTCTTTGTTAACCATATCGCTAGAAATATTGCTGAATCACTTACCAAATCACCATAGCCGCATCTCTCACCAAAATTTCTTGGTTGATCTTCATAGCCGCC
This sequence comes from Artemisia annua, assembly GCA_014162995.1. Taxonomy (NCBI): domain Eukaryota; kingdom Viridiplantae; phylum Streptophyta; class Magnoliopsida; order Asterales; family Asteraceae; genus Artemisia; species Artemisia annua. Next base: position 247,767 of record LBNU01000631.1, on the reverse strand, counting down.
TCTCTCATGACCAAATCTGTAAAACTAATTTATCAAGTTGTGGAGGTTCGTTTGTCGCCGGCGGGATGTGTGAGTGGTTGTCGTGGTATCTACAAGCCAATAAAAGGTTCTATTCTAATTCTTTTTATGTGTAGATCGAAGTCTATTTTTGTTCTTCAATTAAATTGAAACATAAAAATCGATTCGTTCACTCCGATCTTATAAATTGAGACATAAAAACTATGAAGCCACTCCAAAAAATCTCTCATGGTGGATGCGTTAATTCAGTTATTCCGCTATTTATTCACTCCGATCTAATTATTCCGTTATTTTAACTAATCTCAAGGTTAATTATTATAAATTTGTTATTAAGTCCTAATTTATATAAAATTAATTATTTGTTTTAGAAATTACAGATTATGGATCTGTACATTACTGTTCTAATTTAGGTGCTATCATTTGACTTTGACTTTTTTTTTCGTGGTGAAAGAGGGCTTAGGTTTTCTAAATAGTTTAATATTGTCACTATCTTGTTAATAATAATAACAGTTATTTAATATTGTTACTATCTTGTTAATAATCAAACGAGCAGTTACACATGAATGAAGTAATTGAATGTTCATAATTTGGTGCGTATATGTTTTTAAGAAACACATATGTTCAAAACAGTTAAGAAATGGTACATACGTGTTTTTAGAAGCATGCATATATGTTTTAAGAAACATGTATGCACATAAGGTTGGTACGTAAGATTTTTGATCTTGTAGGTTGATTTAAATTGTGCCAAACATGTATGTTCAAAACATATATATTTTAATTAGTGGGATCTAATTAATGAAAACCATATATGTTTGATAACATTATGTTTTTAAACATGTATGTTCTGTTCAAAACATGTATGTTATGTTCAAAACATGTATGTTTTAGAAAATGATTACTTATAAACGGAATGCTTAAAATATCTATGTTTTAATAAAATTATTGTTGCTAATTTTTGTACTTTTCTTTGTATTAGGTGTAAATACAAGAATGTTCACGGCTACGGGGTGTGCATATATGTCCGACATTTGAAAAATTGTTGACGGCTACTCGTGCGTATATGTCCATTTGTGTTGAATATTATTAGTGCTCACGTGTATAGATCGATTAGATTCATGTTTTTATGCTTTTAGAAATTTGTATTTTAATTGTATTTTAATCGATATAGAAGTTTGTATTTAACATTTATTTTATTGGTGTGTTATAAATTTCATTATATTAATGAACCTATATGCACCTTGAAAGGGAAAAAAAATATATGTACTTTGACTAATTGAAAATATGTATGCATCTTGACTATTTGGGGAAAAAAAACATGCATGCACTTTGAGATTTCAAAAAAATAATGATTAGGTATAAAAAAACATGTATGCACCATAACTATTTGAAAACATGTTAGCATAAAAATAAAAAATAAAAAAAAAATAAAAAAGAAAAACGAATTTTTAGATCTATAAAAAAGGGGAATTATAAAAAAATAAAAATAATATGAAAATATCTTTTACTATTATACCCTTTTGAATTAAATAAAAAAACCAAAATGTTATGGAGCATTAAATGATGTACATTGTGTATTATTAGTTGTAAAAAGGTGGTTCTCGCAGTTCTTGCGGATAAGGTGGTTTTCGCAAGAAAGGGACCCTATATATATATATATATATATATATATATTATATATATATATATATATATATATATATATATATATATATATATATTATATTATATCTAATATTGTATATATGTAACTATATAATGTATAATGTATCTATATGTATTATGTATATATATGTATATATGATATATATATATATGTATATATTATATATATTGTATATATATAGTATATATTAATATATATATATATATATATATACATATATATATATATATACATATATATATATATACATATATATATATATATATATACATATATGAATGAGATTCATGTGAGATAGTTGTTAAAGTAAGATAGTGTAAGAAGCCAATAGCTACAAGCCAAGTGGAATTTATGTTTTTAAATTAATGTGAAATTAAAAAGGGCAATATAGGAATTCTAACACTCCCCTTTTATCTCCTAACAAACCCAGATATATGGAATTTTTACCCAACCTATAACGGTTTGTAAAAATAATGCCAAAAAGGTAACAATCTTATAAGTATTAAGAGAAATATCTCCCTTGTTTATAGTCCTTTTCTTTCTGTCAAATATGTTTATTTCATTCGAAAGATAACATGTCATATATATTATCATTATATTCAAATTATTTAATGTCAAACATATTCTTTTGGATGTAATTGAGCTCTGAGTTACTAGCCACATGCTACAAATATTATCCAAGTTGAATAGAAAAATATTTATTCGTCCCAGCTATAAACTTTTTAATAAAAAATATACTATAGCACATGCATGCACCTCCAACATAGATTCGAATGATGGTTGCGAACTTGTGATCTATAATATGTTTGTGTTTTTAAAAAATTTAAAAATAACCATGTCTAACGACACTCAAAGCCATCATCGCGGCAACACTTTTAAATCGTCTTCGTCTTTGCTTGGCCTTCGTCTTCGTCATCAGATGGCAGCACCTTTATATTTCGTTTTTTATTGGTAGTTTACATTTTTGGGTTTGTATCAATGTTGTAAGTGATGTTGATTTGTATTATGATTGTCATGGATCAATATGATTTTGTGATTGACTACTTTAATTTTTATAAAAGATTCTAGTGTATAACTGTCATAAATTAATACTATCATGTATCAATTTTTCACTTGTTGTATTTTGTGTACCAAATTTAATATACATGCGTATCGTTATAAAATATAATAGTCCAATGATGATAGTAATTTTGTATCACTATAAGATGATAGTTAGAATCTTGATGTTTGTCTATTTTTTTTTTTTTTTTTTTTTTTTTTTTTTTTTTTTTTTTTTTTTTTTTTTAAAAAAAAATTTTTTTTTTTT
>LBNU01000631.1:221292-244436 GCA_014162995.1 Artemisia annua | reverse complement strand
AATTTAATCGCATATTAAACTATACACGTATTTATTTATTTTACGCATTTACATTCATTATATATTTGTAACTTACATTTTTAATATCATTCACATGTTTATTTGAAGTTTTATTTTTTTTATTTTTTATTTATTTATTTTTTTTGTATTAAAGTTTTTTTTAAACATATATGGACCTACCAAATCTTTTTTGCTGGGCATGCTTTGTAAGCCCACATTAATAAGAATATAACAAGCGAATTAGTGAAATTTTTGTTGGGCATGATGTAGGACTTATAATTATCGTTTACATATTTAACTATAGTGGTCATGGCCGTCATTGGTTTAATTTTAATAAAGACAATGTTGTTGTATATTTTTTGTGGTTTCCTTGATGTCGAAAATTTCTTTAGTAATTGATGAGAAAAACGACTCTATTATCTTTGTACATATAATATTACAAAATTTAAATTAGTATACATTGTTTTAATATACAATATTAAGTATTATTTGTATGTATTTATGATTTCAACAATGGAAATATATATTCTGATAACATATTTAAAGTGGCTATATAATGATCAAAGTTAGTTGCAAATTTCCTTAATTTGGAATTGTATAATATGAAAAACAACACTGTAATATAAGAATTAAAATACTATGATAAAATAAAATGATTCAGTTAATTAAAAATGTAATACATTGATATTTAAGTAAATATTAAACATAATCAGAGAAAACATTTATTAATCTAACAATTGAACTTATGTATTTTCTCTTGATCATATGCCAAATGCATATTATCGTAGTCAAATGTTTCCGGTTCTTCTTGGTCGGAAACATCTTCTGCTTCCTCAAGCTCCCATTTTCTTTTCCACCTTCTTTGGGCTGCTTTAAGCGCGTTTGGTTTAGCTTTCTTTGTTGGTTTCTTATTGCGCTTTTCAAAATCGTCCCATTTCTTCTTCCTTATCTGATCAAGTTTTTTCAAATACCACATGGCAGGATGTTCTTTTGAGCTGCTTGCACCATCTTGTCCAGTTCTCTTCATTATCATTTGACGATGAATTTGAAATTACAATATAAGATGATAAGATCGTTGTAGCTCTTAGACGAGGTCTAATTATTAACTGTATCTAGGAATACATAATAACGAAAGCAGAATATTCAAACAATGAATTAACGTTATCATGAACAAGGTTTTTTATTAGCATTGCCTTCTCTAACGATTACAAACTAATTAACATGTTCTACCTTGATCATGTAGAACACGTTATCTAAACTAAAACACTAAACCCTAGGCGTTTATCTCCTACGCCTAGGTTACACACACACACCTAGGATCAAATAGAACACGTTATCTAAACTAAAACACTAATAAACCACTAACCTTATGTAGCAACCCGTAAATTTCCATAAGGCAAAATGACTATTTTGCCCTTTGACTTTGACTTTTAATTATTTGACTTTTATCATAACGTAAAAGCAATTACTGTAACCGGTAGTTAAACGGTAAATTTTTTATTCCAAGTTAAATAATTCACTCTACATTGAATTATTACTATCTAAACTTTTCCGTTCACCTCCGTCTATTTAACGAGAAGATATCTTGCAAAACGTAAAAATCGCACACAATGCGTACTGACACAAGACTAGGATGAGTCTATATGTTGAAAATACTCAAATCTCACCAATAGTCATATTTTATATGAACTATTCTCATTATGTCATCTTTACGTGAGCATTTTACTTCTTACATAATACGCGTGCTCAAACCTACATTATATGGTTTCAACAAAGTGTATACACTTCGTTATACTTATCCAACTTTTAATATACCTAGTTGGAGTATATTGATAAGTTTAGATATATCTATAAGTATTACATTTTTATGTTACCCGGTTTTAAGTTTCGGGACTTAAGGACTTAACATTAGTAGTTACCGGGACCAAACTATACCCCGTAAAGTAAAAATCTTCACTATAAGTAACTAGTTATACATACACTACCTCATAAGCATGAGGTGGCTGGCCCTCATGAATCACGAAGACCACATGGCCTTTGATGAGTCTATCTAATGTTAAAACATACCACCTCCGTATACAAACTCCTAGCCTTAATACTTCACCATTAAGTACTCTAAAAAGATAAGAGAAATCTCTCTTTGGTCCATTCCCATCCGTACACCATATTATTACCATCACTATCATAAACTTTGATTCAAGCAACAAGTATCACTAAAAAGATGAAGGCCTTAGTAAGCTCTACAAAGTCCAAGTATTGTTTTGGTGATCCCATGGCTGAATTTGGAGATATACAAGGGCTTAGGGACTGAAGTAGAAGACTAGTACAAGGTTCCTTTAAGGCTACAACAAGTTGAAGTTAAAGACTTGAAAGATTGTTGGTGATTGAAAAACTTAGGGTAGTGGTTCTTGGGTATTTGGTGTTTTCATCCAAGAAGTTGTTAGATTATATTTAGTTCTCAAACCTTTCATTCATCTTGATGTAATTTATACTTTGTACAAGTTGTATATATAATATGACCTGATTTGATGTTGTACATAATGAGAAAAACATAAGTTAACTTCTTAGAGACTCTTTTGAAACAACTAGTTAGTAACTAGTGAATTTGTTAAGTGTTGACACAAAATAATGAGCCATGGACTTGTAAACTTAAGAAACAGATAGAGGATGTTAAAACATGATTTTGAGCTTTTGAATCACTTAAAAAGGGCTTGTAGTTAGAGAGTTATAGCTAAATGAAGATTACTATATGGAGTTAGGTGCTGAAACAAATAGTCTTCTGATATGATTCATAAATCGCGATTTTGACCCTTTTCTGGTCCGAACCAGTGAAAGTGTAAAACACGAAAGTTGTTCAGAAACATGTTTTGCATGAGACAACGCGGTAATTTTAGCCTGAAAGTTAATAACAAAGGCTGCGAACTGCAAAAACCAACTGTACCTGTTTTAAGAGAGTCTTTACGGCGTTTTGACCTCTTGAGGCCGAGACACAGCCAAGGCTAAGCAAAGGCTGTTGTCTCAAGGCCTTCTATCCGAGACATAGCCATGGATACGGCCTTGGTTGTTGTCTCAAGGTCGTTTAACCATAGTCTAGCCACACGGCTAGCTTGGGTTTGATGACCCGAAACTCGTTTTTGAGACTTGTTCATTATATTGGACCTTTTTCCCGAGCTCAACGACTTGTGAAATTGACCAAATCACTTATTGATTATATGTATACTATTTTCAAAAAGTCAACTCGAATTTGATCCGCGAGATTTTATTAACTAATTATATGATATCTTGGACACTTTACATGACAAAGTTATGAAATGCCGTTAGCGATTTCATCACACTTGACAAGTATTACGCTAAACCATTTCGACATCTCATTTAGTTTAACCAAAATTCTTTGAAGAAACATGACAAATGTTTTTATACAACATTTGTTTCGTCAAATATTTTACTTATAAATGATAAGTCCTACAATAGTAGGGAGTTTCATTATCATAAGAGGCCTCTTCGGGGTGTCGTATCGACGAGTTGTGGATTTACGAATTAAAGTGTCCTGGCTCCTCATACGTTCACTACATGACCTCTAGATTCTGATAGCCCGGATAGTAGTACGAAGTTATTTATAAAAGGCTAATAGCCAAACCATATTTTAAGGATGCTTTACTCATTTACACAACATAAGATATATGTACAACATCATAATCAAGTCAATGACTTTACATATACTTGTACACTTATATTGTACACTATACTAAGACACGATCACTATACTCTCGTAGGTCATTGTTAAAGATCGTGGTCTTGTTATACACTATCTGTTGTTATAAACTACTACTGATTACTACGGTAAGTTCATGGCCCCACTTTTACTTGTTTTGAATTTCTTTGGGGGAGAAACATGCTCATTTATACTTAAACTCATTGTTGTTTTACATATGGACACAAGTACATTAAACATTTGTTGATTGCCTAAGTTGCCTTATTTGCCATAAAATCCCCACAATCATGAACCGTTAATTACTCTTATGAGAGTAAGCGCGAATGTTGTGAATAGATCTATTGGGGGTAAACTCCCCCGTCCGTGTTGGTCGCTCTAACAAGAAAACGGACACATTTCATTTGATGTCGTACAGGTGTAGGGCAAAGCACCTAGTTGGGGTGATACATAACTAACTGTCAAGGTTTCGGTTTCATGAGCTTAGTGCAATAGGAATACATGAACATATTTGAATTACAGTTGTTGTTGAAATCTTGTGGTCCACACTGTTGTTACTTTTACTAAAACCTATGAACTCACTCAACCTTTGTGTTGACTTTTTAGCATGTTTATCTCAGGTACGAAAGAAATTAGCTGGCATGTGACGGCGCACGGAAAAAATTTTGAAGACAATGCCTATATTATCATTCGAAAAACTTTACATTTTTTATGTTGTACATATTGTAAACTTATGGGACCTTTTTATAAACTCTGATATTTTAATCGAATGATAATTTATTTCAAAACGTCTCATTTAGAGTCGTTTTCTGTAACTTGTACTGTAACCATGAAGTAATACCCCAGTGACACAATCTTCCGCTGTGATATTTTTGGGGGTGTTACACCCTAGGCGTTTATCTCCTACGCCTAGGTTACACACACACACACCTTTACTAGACGTCTACATTGTGGAAGACTTGAATAATAAAATCCTACTCCCTTGATCTCTTTATATAGAGAGATATTAGGGTTTACAAATTACTACGAAGGACTAATAAATAAAACTTCTTTTGCAAGCAAGTCCTTTCCATCTTTTGTAGAATTCCTTCTTGTCACTTTAAGCCCTTCATGTTTCATTCTTCTTGTTTTGTATCATCAAATCAATAATAGACCCAACAATAGATTTGTACGTGATTTGTGGAATGGTGTAAAACCCTAACAGCTTTATAAGGGAAAAAATATGGTTAGTAGACCTGAGAATTAATTACGGAATTTAGAAGGTTAAACTTTTAATGTTAAAAATTAAAGATGTACACGTTTTAATTAATGTGTGTTAATCATTTCCAAGGATTAGTTAAATATTCTTGCTGCTTAATCGATTTATTGTTGCTGTATTTTATCAATTTTTAATATGATATGTTAAATTAATGGATATTATAAAATATATATACATATATTTTTAAAATTCTGAAATAAAAATTATCATCAAATTATAAAATTCTAATTTTTAAACAAAATTAACGATAAATAATACCCTTTATGTATAGTTATTAGATGTAAAGTAAATAAATATATATATTTAGGGTTTTTATGCAAGTTAAAAGTATTTACATTCTTTAATGGTTATTGTGGTTTTCAAGGAAATGAAGTATCTCTTGGTTTTGGTGTTGAACATGTTTTAAAGCATCTATTTTACTATATTATAACATTAACACAATATCATAAACCTACCAAATAACTTGTAATCATAATTTTCTGCAACAAATCATGTCTTCCATTAACAAAAGATCAAGAAGTGAAACGGATTTAAGTGATAACAATGGCGACAGTGTTAAGTATAATATGATTCATTAGAGTAACTTGTTCAATAATAATTTCTTTGCAATCTTAACATGTTAACTAACAGTTTTTGTATATATTTTTCAGGAAACAATGTATTAAAGAAGAAGAAACAAAGTTAAAAACAAAAACAACAGAAGGTATGTAAGTTTATTTTCTAATGATTTTTTTACTGAAACAACATTTATGTTTTATTTTGTTTAAAATGAAGAAACAATTCAAAAGGAGAACAAATTTGATACAGAAGAACATGCATGGGTTCCTGACAGTTGGTACTATCCAATCGAGTTGGATCTCGATAAGAGACTTAAAGCTGAAGAAGAAGAAGAAGCAGAAAAGAAACGAAAGAAACGGCTTCATGAAGACCATGCTAAACAACTGGAATGCCAAAATTAAATTTGTTTGACGACCATTCATTGGACTCAGAAAATGACTTAGAGAAAGAAGACATAGAAAATTTTGATTATGATAACTGTCATTTGGGATTTTCTGAGGTTGATTTTGATCAAGACATTTAATGTTTATATTATTTTCAAGTATATGTAAATGTTAAATTTATGTAGCATTTATATAAGTTGAATGTTTTAATTCTTGTGGGTTCAATCGGTAAACTAATTCATACAATACTAATTAATAAAGCTAAACAATATTTTTAAGTATCAACAATCATTGATAATAAATCTGCTAACATTGTCAATAATAAACTAAATGAAACATTGTATTTCGATCTTTTATTGAACATGTACGAATAAATTTTATAAGAGTATTCATAAATTTTTTATACATAGGTAACAAAATGGATAATGATAAGTATGCAAATAGAATGATAATTATTCAAAACCAAAAGCAGTTTATTTATGCAAATCGAAAGTGCATGATAATAACTTAATAGGAATATCCATAAACTTAAGAAATTGTTTATAAACATAATAAATAAAAATTATTTCGATCTTTTATTGAACATGTATGAATAAATTTTATAAGAGTATTCATAAATTTTTTATACATAGGTAACAAAATGGATAATGATAAGTATGCAAATAGAATGATAATTATTCAAACCCAAAAGCAGTTTATTTATGCAAATCGAAAGTGCATGATAATAACTTAATAGGAATATCCATAAACTTAAGAAATTGTTTATAAACATAATAAATAAAAATAGAATGATAAGTGTAAGTGTTTTTAAAATTATAGTTAGAAAATATAATTTTTCAAAGCATAAAACATTACTTAAATAAATAGACATTGTGAACACTTTAGATGAAAAATAATAAGATAAGATATGATTATTTCATGTGAGAGCATAAAATTCATAATTTTGCAAATAACATAAAACAAATTACATAGAATACGAAAGTTTTATTATTTATTATAAAATAAGTCGTTCTTACGTAAAACAATCCCAATTGTTATTCTCTACTTCTTCATTCAAATATTTCAAACGTGCTTCCAATTTGATGGTTAATATATATAATAGGTGGACCTGCAAATCACGTATCTTAATTAATAAATGAAATCCACTTTACAAAATAAATATTTTATCATAAAAAATAATGAATAAGGAACATACACATATACCTTTGTCATCATCATAAACTCTAGCATTCCCTATATCCATCAAAAATTTATCATGCTTTTCAATAGATTTAATGTAATCAAGCAAGTGTTCCGCCATTATACCCATTACTAAACATGTAAGTTCAACTACCCTGGAAAATAAAGAAGATTTAAAAAAATGTAAAATTTTATAATGTATTTATAAGGTAGGCTTATGAAGTTAATTATGATAAGTAAAATAGTTTATTGTAAAATTACAATGTATCCTTAAGCTTGAGAGACAATATTTTCGTTTTACATCCATAAACTTCATAATCTCTAAGTGCAAGCTCCCAACTAAATACTTCTCCTTGAATATCTAGAATACAAATAACATTAATATTAAAGGCTATATGAGATTATGAAAATAAAAATATCAGCATCATATAAATTTGTATATCTTGAAACACATACCAACCGGTAATTCTGTGTCTAGGTTCAATGATATTATGTCAGAAAATTTGGTTACTTCATATCCAATTTTATTAAAACCACTATCAAATGTAGTCGACTGACATGCAGTTTCGAATCCATTAAAAGTTATTCTATAAGAATGTTTTGTGTATTTGTAACCTGTGTTATTAGGAACAACATTAAAATTGCTTATAAGAACCACCATGTCCTCTTTAAAATATTAATCAAGAAACATTAATAGGTCATTCTTCACAATGACATGAATCTTGTCACCCTGGAAAAATGAGTAAAATAATAAACAGTTGGATAAAAATATGTATATTAAAAGGTTAAATAAAAAAAAAGCAACAATCAAGAAAATAAAATACCTTTTCATCTACGACAATCATCTCAAAGTGTCTATGAGTTACCGGCATGTTTGCTTTCTTGTAACACCACGTCCTGAACACTTTTATTTTGATAGTGCAAGGAATTAATTCTGTTGTTAACGTACGAATATAAACCTTTTGTGTTTTCATCTTACTTTGTATATGCGACATATAGATTTTTGAATTAGGGTTACTAATGTTTTCTATTGCTCAGTTAATGTATATATATTGCTTGATGTAATCTAAGTTTAGAATAAATCTCAATAAAGATAACCATAGTTTTTAAAAATTTGTATAATATATTTTTTATATTTGGTAAAATTTCGTATAATATATCTTTTATATTTAATAACATGTTTACTATCAAGATAAATATTAACATTTAAATAATAATGGAAGTGATAAAGTTCATTCTCCAATTTAAATCATTATATGTGTACACATTTACCCTTAGTGTCTTGGAAATTGTAATGTTTAGATTGTAGGATGGCAATCATTTTCCTAAGTTCAAGACAAATATAGCTTTTGGAAATTATTATTTATTTGTTTTTTTTAATACATATTATAGATATATTTAAAATATAATATATATTTATCAATTTTTTAATACATATTATAGATATATATTTAAAATAGAATATGTATTTATCAATTTTTAAGATATGTATAAAATAAGATAGAATATATCATATCTTAAAAAATATAACAAAAGTCACAAGTTTACATTTGCAGTGTACAATATTTAATTGGAAAATCGATTTGTTTCTAGCTTCATATTTACTATAAATATGTTTAAGATAACCATAAACATATTGAATATCAATTTTGCAAGATGGATATGCAAATGAAACTATGTTGATAGATAAATTAATAATGTTTTTAAAAAGTACAATACATGTAAAAAATTATATAAAACTTTACATGAAACATAATAAGAGACATCATAATTTAAGATTAAAACTAAATTTAGGTGTTTTCTACTGGTCATATGTTTCATGAAGGGTATACACGTTTATCTTTGTAACATAAATGAAGTGGTTGTGATTTGCATTAAGAATGTTATTGATTACCTAAAAATTATTTGAGTTAATTACATAATGTATTTAGATAAGATTTGCTTTTTTTAAAAAAAGTTATTTACAATATTTAAAGTTGATTTGTTTCCAACTTCCAATTTAGTATAAACATGTTTAAGTACACGTATTAACTATCATCTATGATTTTTGTAATGTGAAAAATGCTAAAAAGATTAGATTATAGGTTTTAAAGTAAATAATCTAAACGTTTTTCATAACTAATCCATATCAAGAATCTGTTCCGAACGACCATGTTTGGCTAATTAATTGAACTATTTAATGACCTCCATAAAATACGTAACTTTGTAAGCTTAAGATCCTGACAGCATAGTTTGTAAAGGCAGAAATTCGTCAAGAAAATATTTCAATGCCTCGTTTTTAATCAATGTTCTTTTGGGGTCGTCACGATGTTTAAACTGGCAAAGCACAATATTTAATTGGATAGTTGATTTGTTTCTAACTTCCTTTTTAGTATTAATTTATTTATGTATACGTATTAAATATCATTAAAAACATTTTTAAAAAAATTATATATATATTATTTAAATGCCAATATTTAAAATCATGTTCTTATTTAAACTATGTCATATTAATTATTTGTTATAATTCGTTATTAAGATTTAAAAGGCAGATTATAAGTTTAAAAATTTAAAATCAAAACGTTTTTCGTCACTAATTCACATCGAGCAATTGTTGTGAGTGACCATGTTTATTTAGTATAAATATGTTTAAGTATACGTACTGTATTAAATATCATTTATGTTTTATGTATTGTGGAAAATGCTAAAAAGCTAAAAAGTTTTCGGATAATCGTTATGTCAAGAAAAATTTATTTCATAACTAATCCATATCGAGCAATTGTTCTGAGTGACATTGTTTGGCTAATAAATAAGACTAACAAATGACTTCAATAAAATACGAAACTTAGTAATCTTAACAACCTCTCAAGATTGTTTGTAAAGAGGTAAAAGCGTAACGAAAATATTTCAATGCCTCGTTTTTAACCATGGCTCTTCCGGTCTCGCTGGTAATTATCAATTTGTTTTTGAATATCGTTAATCCTCTCTTGACACTCTAAGATTTGTTTAGTTCGTTGATCAATCGCTTCTTTACATTCAAATACTGTTTGTTTGTCGCGTACGTTTTCTGCTTCCTTTAATTTTATTAGTCTCCTCAGCTGATCAATCTGTATTATTGGTAGGAAATACTTCTTTCCCTCTTGTTTTCTTTCGGAAGTTGATGAAGACTCTTTTGGTGGGGATAAACTTCTCGGGTGTTTAACTGGCAATTTTGTTGATGAAACAAACCCATAATCCAATGAATGAGGAGAAGCATCTCTTGATTGTGTGTATCGATTATCTTTAGAATCTTCATTTGGAAAACGGTGTTGTTCTTTTATACGAATATCAAAAGTATCTTCAGGTTTGCATTCTTTCGCTTTCGCATAATCCATTCCCGATGTCAATTGTTCGCAAACACCATCTTCGGAAGAGACCGGGAATTCGACATAATATTTATTTTCCTAATATTACAATGAATTATAAATACTCCACATTTTGATATGCTTGTAATATTTTGTAATAATCATTTTTCGCTTTTATATAATAGAATATAAAATGTAATTAGAGTTTTAAAGAATACCTCATTATCAATATCATGTAAATCAACATCATCATCAGATATGCTGTATACATACTGATCATTGTCATTTTGCTTCTTCGAAATAGGAGTACTTCGATAACCATTCAAACCAGCAGCGTAAATCTGTATATATCATGTTTGTAATTAATCTTGTAAACATAATTTAAAATATGTAAGTAATAATAAAGACATTTAAGTTATAATACCTCGTCCGCGTTGGTGTTCTCGTTTAAGTATAGTATTTTTCCAAATAATTTCTTAATAAGAAATTACCCGGGTCGTGTCCGTGTGAAGGCTAAATGGAATATCGATTTCCGAATCATAAAACGTGTAGTGAAAAATGGTAAAAATGATAAAAATGAGAATTACACTAATGATAAGCAAATAAATCACAATCAAGTAATTAGATAAGCAAATCACGTAATCAAAGCACACGTAAGCTAAAAACGTAACTACGAATTAATTAAACGTGAAATAAACGTAACGTAACAACTAAAAACGTGAAATGAATGCAAATCTAATGCTAGGGATGCAATTTAAATTTTTAAAAACTAAAAATGATAAAAGAAAATTTTTAGAAAAAGAAAATTATTATTTTTTGGCTTTTTATTTTTATTTAAGAATTAAAAACTATTTTTGTATTTTTGTTTAATAAAAGAAAATTAAACTAATTAACAAATAAAAGATTTAATCTACCAATATAATTTTTAAAAATCTTACTGAACTAAAAACAAATTTTAAAAATAAAAATGAAAATTATTTTTGTCTTTTTATGATTTAATTTGAATTAACAATTACTTAAAAATAAAGATAAATGAAAAAGAAATAGCAAAACTAATCAAATAATTCTGAAATTTTTATGGAAAATCTAAAATTATGTTTAAAAGCTACTGGAAAAAGAAAATTTGGAAAAATAAGCAGTTAAGTGCTGAATAAGCCAAAAAGCAGTTTGTAAAAAGTGCTTATTAACAAGCTGTTTGACCAAACTTGGTCAAACTTTCCTAAATTGACTTTAAGACTCAATAAAGCTCAGTAACTTTCAAATTTGACCAAAAGAATAGAGAATTATGCAAATGAAAACCAATTTAGTTCAAAATAAGCACTTATATATTACCAATAAGCTCAAATGGGAACCAAAAAGCTCAGGACCATCAAAATAGCTTAATCACACTCAAATGAACTCAATTCAAGCAAATGATTCAAGTAAACAAGCCAAAACTCTCAGATGCACTCAAATGGGAAAATCAGCAAAGGTACTAAATGGGACATACTAGATGGCTCAAATAAGCAGTTCTAATAAGCTATAAAATGGAAAATTAAGGGGGCAAAATGTTCCTAGCTAGGTTGAGTATCCTAAAATCACAAAAGCCCTATCAATAACTATCAATTACCCACTTGAATTGAGGCTCAAACAGATCACAACTGAGTCAGTATATGCTGACTCAGTTTACTTTGACTTTTTTTTTAGTTAATGGCTCAGTTGACTATTTCCAATTCTAACAGATTATAGTTACTCCTAGGTGCAATTCTAACTTGTTTAATCACTAAAAACACAAGCACAATCACAAAAAGTAACAGCGGAACCCATTTACTCTAACAGTTGACAGATTTAGGCAAGAGAAAATGAATTTCAAGATTTATTTGACTTTTCTTGTATAAACCTACTGATATAATGCTACCACTTCTCTAATATGACCGATGTGAACTATTAGAACTATACTTACTACCTACAAACAACTAAAGTTCAGTATACCTACTTATACCAAACACCCCTATATCAGTTGAATTACACTAGCACTCTAAGAGATAAGCCTCAAATTCCTACCAATTCAATCCCTATCAATCACTAATGATTAATAAACACTGGAAAAACACTAAACAACAGCAATATCTTACTAGAACACAGTTTTGCAGAACTTCTAAAATCACACAGTGAGTTACAAAATCCAACTAACAAGCACTAATTAATCAAGCTGACTCAGACAACATCCAACAAAACTAAGAGACACCAAATCAAGCAAAATTAACAACTACTAAACTAGATTAAACAGGTATGCAACAAATTACTTATGAAAATTAAATTTAGATCTTACTAAGCCACCAGGGCCTCACAAAGTGAGGGTATACTCCACTGTAGCCTAACTCTTATAGGCTTAATCACCTCTGGAACACCTTACACCAACTGAATCACCACAAATTCACCTCTGAATCAATCCATGGATACCTTTGACTTATGTTGATTTTTTTTTTAATATTTTTGAGATAATGATTTAGAAAGCTTTTAAACACTAAACTAATCTGTGAAGACTTTTTAAACACTTGATTAGAGAAAATTGCAGTAAGTTTAAACAATATTTTTGTATTTTCTTTTATTTTTCTGATTTTTTTTAGTATTTTTGATTTTTAGCTAACAATGATTAAAAACTAATGACAAGAGATTTGTAAAAGATGATTAGGAACTTTCAATGAAATAGTAACACTTGAATAAACTCAGATTAAGCTATTAGAAAATAAAAGGAAATTGGAAGAACTTAAATTTAAACAAACTAAAATTTCATTAATAAAAACTGAATTACACTATTTGAGAGGAAAATTACAATTCAAAAGACATTTAAACAGCATAACACTACTAAAAATTACACCTTTCATCTGTGAGAATGAGAAGGGTATTTATAGCCTTGAGGGGTGAACTTGGGTGAAGTTTCTAGGCTGCCAAGTCATCTATCCGTGTGAGTTTGTGTTTCTTTTGAGCCCTTATCAACCCTTGATTAATCCTTGGTCCCCAATCTTCAATTCACAACTGTTTGATCATCTTACATCCAATCATGTGCACGAAATTTGATGTGGATTGCTGACATGTCATTCCCTGACATGTCAGGGTCTTCTAGAAGTGAGTTAATTGTACCATATTACCCTTACAAGCTGTCAATTTTGGTGAGGTAATTTTAGGGTTCATGGGTGCTACAGTAAAATCTGGGTTGGGGTTAAATTTGGGGGTAATATTGGCGGGGGTGTTTTTTTTATTTTAGTTTGACTCATTTAAGTGGGGGTTTGACCAGGGGATAAAAGGGCCGGGTAAATTTATTTTGGGTAGTGGGCTTTGGGTTGTTTTGGGCTGGTGGGGTTTTAAGGTTATTGGGTTTAGTGGATTGGATTTATAATAAAACTAAGGGTCCGTATGGTTTAGGATTGTAGAATAGATTTAGGATGAAACTTATAAGGACCAAATTTGTATATTCAGAAAACTATAGGGACTGAAACTGCCATATTCCAAATTTGTGATCCAAGGGCCATTGTTGTCAATCTCTTATTCTTGAAGGACTATTGATGTCGTTTCTTCAAAATAATCTTTCCAGGGACCAAATTTGACAATTTCTTAAAGATGAGGGACTATTGTTGTCATTTTCTTCAAACTTTCATCAGGGACTTCTCTTGACAAGAAATGATTATCCAAGGTTGATCTTGACTTTTTGAGCTTGACTTTGACTATTTGATTTCCCCGGCTTCGGCTTTTGACACTTTCCATTCTCGTGCTCGTTTTTGTCGGGTTTTTGTGATTTTGAGTCCATATTTGAAATATCCGTACCTGCACAATCACAAACACAAAAACACAATATCTTTGGCATTTATGGTTAGTTTTTGGTCGTTTTGGTCTTAATTTGGTAAATAAAAGGTGTATGAATAAGCATACACCACGCGTCATCACACTCAATTTCAGGACAATCAAGTTTGCACATCTTTTTGCACGTTTTAGATATTGCTTTTTATAATATTCGACTATTATGTGTCAAACAAATAACCTAAACAATTCATTTAAAAAATTAATTAAAATCCATTATTTATTATAATACAATATAACACATAACTATTATTTTAAATAAGCAAAGCACAGGAAAAAAAATAAATAATAATAAACACATATCAAACTTTATAATACAATATATGCCTTAGTATAATTTTAAATAGTACCTCATTATCATTATCATGTAAATCAACATCATGTCAGATATGTTATATACATGTTGCTTGTTTTCTTTGCCTGCATCATAATTCTGTAATTGTTATGTTAATAATTAATTTTGTAAATCAGAACGATTAAATAAATGTAAATAATTATAAACATAGCATTTGTAATACCTCATCATCTGATATATCATTGATGGTGTTATGTTCTCCCACCACTAAATATTTAAATAATAATAATAATAATAATAATAATAATAATAATAATAATAATAATAATAATAATAATAATAATAATAATAATAATAATAATAATAATAATAATAATAATAATAATAATAATAATAATAATAATAATAATAATAATAAACAATAATGATAATTTTGTATTATACTAAAATCAGATTGTCTAATGAATCAGATATTGTTAAAAATACCCTGCATACTACTTCTAATAGCGGACATATTGCTTCCATTGTTTTTCTTTGGATCTGAATTCCTTCCTACAAATACATAAACATATTATGACATTGTAATTTATACAGTTTAATTTAATCATAATAAACTTCATCATGTTATTATAAAATTGAATTAAATAAGAAAAAACTTGTATATAAAGACAATATGGGGTTTTTAAAAGCAAATAGTTATTCAACATAATACCTTTAGGTTGTGTAACAACATTAGAAGTAGGTTTTCCATATTTTATACCAGGATTATCAATTTCAAATATAGAACTTTCCATTACACCAGATGTAAATTCATGTATTAAACATCTCCTCACAGGTCTGCTGCTAGGTGTATCACTCACAGTGGTGGATTTATCAATATATACAGACATAGGAGTTTTAGAGTTTATGGGGTGCATGCCATTATGTTTGTGTGGTTCATCAACTGTAATCACATGCAAAACAAATAAGCAATAAAACATGAGCTCAAAATAACAAAAACATCAAGAACAATATAACAATCTAATGAAAAAAGTATTTGCTTAAATCGTACCTTCTAAAAGTGTATGAGTGTTTTTCTTTTCAGATGATCTTGCAAGTCTTGCAGAGTGTCTATGAGACTGCATAATGTGATTTATGTTCGTGAATATTTTCTGATAATTGATGTGAGAATGAAAGGTAAATCATGATGTATATATAGTGTCAAATTAGGTTAACTCGCGAGGATCTCCCAATAAAAAATTATTGTTAATCTGGTAATAAAGATTTATACAAAATATATTCTAAACTTATCCTCTAAATTATATATATCTCTTGTATTTAGCAAGACGATTATCATTTAGAAGGGAGCTCATGATTGCAAAAATTATGGAAACGATAAACTTAATAAAAAAACGTACGTTTGCAATTAATAGTAGATTAGTTTTAAAAGGAATGTATTTATTTCCAAAAAAATATATAACACGGATCAATTTCTTACTTATATTTTCAGAATAATAAACTTTAATATAATATTTTCTGAAAACATACGAATTTTAAATTATTCTGGTTGCGATAGTTGGTTGCGATAGCAGATGTTTTTTAGTATTAGAAGAGTTGCGATGGCAATATCTGCGAGATTCATGTTACCAAAAACTTAATAGGAATTTTCATAAACCTAATAACTTGGAAATTTTAAATAAATCGTTCGAATATATCTTTAAAAATAAAAAGCAACCTTAATTATGTTAGTGCTTCACAAGTTCATTATTGTTTTTATGATGTTCTTATGATGTTTAGTACGTACACATTTTAATTAACGTGTGTTAATCATTTACAATAAATGATTAAAGTTTGTTTCTCAATTGATTTATGTTTATCATGTCATTTAAAATTTAAATCTGATTTGCTATATTTATTTTTATTATCGTTGGCACATGTTTTATGTTTGTTTTTCATTATGAGGCTAAAGTTATCATCAAATTATACATTTTGGTTTTTTTAAATGAAAAAAATGATAAACAGTATCATGAACATAATATTATTTAATAAATGTTTGTGTCGATGTTAACATAATTCTGAAAGTGTTAACAATAAACAAACAAAAGTAAAACATAATATTATTAGATAGCTAAATTGCTTGATTCTTGACTTTTGATGATGCTTGTGTTCGACTTGTTTCTTCATGTATCTAAATTAATTGCACATAATCATTAACACACATCAATAGTGAAATATAAAAATGGTTTAGAAAACTCACACAAAATACCTTGTTTTTGTAACCTCTTTCTTCTAATTTGTTGATCTCCATTTTAAATAATCTAAGTATAGAATAAATCTGAATAAACATAACTATAGTTTTTAAAATTTGGTATACTATATATTTTATATTTGGTAACACGTTTATTATTTAGAAAAATATTACGATTAAAATAATCATGCAAACAATAAATATACTTAAATTCTATTAAAATAAAAAAAAATGATTATTATTGATTTTTATTTAAAAAAAATAAAATAACCAAATACAAAATAATCAAAGAAACAAAAAATTAATATGTATCAAAAATTAACCTCAAAAAATAAAGCCATGAAGAAACAATTTAATAAAATACGACATCCAATAACGATTTATCAATTTAATTTTGGTGATTTTTCATCATCAAATGTTCATTTTCATATTCTAAATCATCCAAAAGTTCTTATTCGCTAAACTCCTCTCGGTTATAAGCCATGTTTTGGCGCGAAGTTTTTCGGAGCTTTTTGGCGCAATGAGCAGTAAGAAATGAATTTTTTGATTTTTACTGTTCGTTTGGCGTGAGAGTTGTGAGCTTTCCTAATTTGTTACTGAATATACTCTATTTGTTTAAGATGCTCATAGTTTTTGAAAAACCATAACAATGATGCTACTCTTTCTTCTTGATGAAAACATATTTTAGTAATTATCTCTTTGTATATATATTTATGCTTAAAACCACACCATATTTTATAAAATATAATCAAATTCACGATGTTTACATTGGCAATCACAATATTTAATTGGAAAATTGATTGGTTTACACCTTCAGATTTACTATAAATATGTTTATATATATGTATTAAGTATCATTATAAACATTTTTTAAAAAAGTAATGTCATAATCTAATATACAAAAGAAAAAAGAAAATACATAAGATTTTGGATAACGCATTTTATATTGTATTTTTGATTAGCTGGGTATGTCAATTTAATTTGCAACACAATAAAGGTTTATAATTAAAAAATATAAAGGAAAAATATAAATAAATAAAGTTAAAGAAAAACATAATCCATATATAAGTTTTATAGAACTTGCCATGAAATATAATAAGAGACAAATTAAAATAATTTAATTTAAAAGCTAAATTCATGTGTCTTCTCTTGATCATACACTTTATGAAGATTGTCGTAATCAATGTGTTCCAAAGGATCTTCATCGCTGACACATTATTCTTCTTCAACTTTCAAATTCTAACCAAATGAATTGTATTCATCTTAAAAAACATACTTTAATAGGAAACTGCCTTCTATTCATACCAACATCTACACACGTAACACCCTGAAACTTTTTAAAGTCAATACAATCTTGTGCGCCTCTAACTTTGTTGAGCGACACTCTTAAATAGATCCACTGTCCAAATGAAGGAGGTACATGATGTACACGTCCAAGGCATGTCCCTCTTTGTCACTCCACCCGTATTTTCCATACATAGTGTTCTGAAATATTCACGGTACAACAATTTTATATTTATAGTCGCATGTCATAGAAAATACGTTTTAGATTTATATTCAAGGTAAATGATATCTAGAATCTTTTAGCTGGTATCTAATGTAGGACAGCCTTTTAGATTCAACATCTGAAGTTTTTTTCCCTGAAAATAATACATTATAAACATCAAATTATTTTAATGAATGAACAATACATATAAACATATTAAACATCAAAACGATTATTCACAATAACATGGAAACATTGTTTGAAAAATAAAACACCTTTTAAAGATATAGGTTTCAGCATCTTTTGAGCCAAATCGACACAAAAATTGCTGGTCCATTATTTTTCTAATATTTTATGGATGCATATAATAAGATGATGTAGACAAACACTATTATTGTTTTAAAAATATGGTATTGAACATATTACCTTTAGCATGACCACTGACATTATAAACATTAAATTATTTTAATGAATGAACAATACATATAAACATATCAAACAATAGGCTACCTGATGAAGGAGTCTTAGAGGTTTTAAACTGTTGCGTAGTGTTTTTTGCTCGATCGTATAGTGCAATCAATGACAAAATGATTATATACAACAACATGGAAACATTGCTTGAAAAATAAAACACCTTCTAAAGCTCTTGTTTATACATTAAGCAACGTAATATAAACAGTATGAATAATATGTTAAAAAAAATTAATGTAGATATTACCTGTTGACTGTCTAATAATGTTCGAGACCTTGTTCTCAAATGTTCCACATGGTGTATCACTTTCAAACATGGTTTTGTTGATACTTGCAGATTCAGTTTGGTGATGCATAACTGTTACATAATCATACATGTGTACGTATAAATTATTTTAATCAAATCATGCATGCAATCGTCTTCAAACAACACGATACCTAATGAAGGAGTTTTAGACACTTCCAACTGCTGTGTAATGTTATTTTCTCAATCATGAGCTGTAATCAATGAAGAAACGATTATTTACAATAACATAAACACATTCTTTGAAAATAAGCTACTTTGTACTCGTTATAATCATTATGAACCTTAATGATGCCAATTGTATTGGCTAATATGTCAACTGTTCTTATGCATCTAATGGAATTTATGTTTTCGCTAGTGTTTGGACAAATTGTCATAGTATGACATTATGTTGTGTTCAGAGACGGAAGAGAAACATGAAGACCATATTCGTATTAAGTTAGAATGGCCCTTTGTTCTGGAAGAGAAAATTTTGATTGGCGTTCAGAGGTCATAATAGACAACACTATCATGTATCCTGTGGAGACAGTTTCCCACAAAAGGACCAAGATTGAAGACCTTTAGCAGAATTAGGAACCTTGAAGAAGAGTAGTAGAAGATGTTCGCGACGGGCGTACCGTGGAAGAAGCATATAGTAAAAAGAGAGAAACTGAGAAGGGACTCGATTATACCTCATGCAGCATGTGGAGACTACAGTTCGAGCATCAAGACAACCAGACCGTAGGAGTCGAGCTAGTCAACCTAGAGTCGATAATGGCGGTGTTTACCTTAAAACCTGGAGCTGTGCTAGAAGACCTATCAAAGACACGCAATATTGCTTCTCTATTCATTTTAGTTGTACTAAGATGAATTGATAGTAGAAGCAGGTTTGCGGATGGTGGGATGTACAGTGATCATGTCAGATATTCACGTTACTACATCATAATTTCAAGAAGAGGTGTTGAAGGCTTAATGGACCAGACTCAAGTTTATAAATTCTTTTCACCCCGTATGATCAGATGGACAAGCGTAGATAGACTACTCGGACTTGGAAGAAATTTTGAAATTTTGTAATGTTGGGAATTCTGCTGAGTGTGAATTCCACTGATGGTTGCTGCTGAAGGGAATCTGCTGAAGACCAGATTCTGCTGATGAAGTATTACTGCTGAAGACATAGTTCAGCATGTTTAGTTTCTGCGGACTTAATAAAACCGCGTATTATGTAATGTAGTTAGGATATGCATGAGTTATATTAGGAAAAGATAATGCATATTATTTAAAGTTTATAGAAGATACGTTTCTTGTGAAACGGTTTAGGTTAGAGTTCCTTCTCTATAAAAGGAACACAAGTTTATGTTCAATGTAACGAACGAATTTACAAGTTTTCAATATATAATCCATAGAGGATTAAGCATTCTTAGTATTTATTGTTTATGCTTGTATTTGTTTTCCGCATTAGAGTACAAGCTTTGGAGATTCTCTATTAGAGTGTTTGTGATTACATAGACACTGCTAACGATCAACGAGAGCTACAAGATCTATCAAGGTTGTATAGATTCAACAAGTGGTATCAGAGCCTCGGGAGAGTCTCTTTGATACTAAGAAAATCAATTCTTTAAACCACTCCTCAACAACACAACTTTACATAATGTCTGGATCTGATGCTGAGTCAGATACAACACACAATCAAAACACAACATCCCTACATCACCTCACTCTCTCAAACAGCAATGCAAAATTCCCTTACCTTAAGAAAGAAGAGTATGAACTCTGGGCAATGCAGATGCAGAACTGGATTACCAACATTGACCATAATCTTTGGAAGGTAGTCCTTAAAGGTAATAGTCCAAAGAGGACTGGTACTGATGCAGATGGTAGAATATACTATCTTGATCCCACATCTGCTGAAGAGGTTCTTGCTCTTCAGAGGGAAAATAAAGTGAGAACTATACTTCTTCAAGCTATACCTCCAGACCACTTGGGTGACTTTCACTTCATGTCTGATGCAAAGGATCTCTGGATGGCAATTAAAGCTAGATTTGGTGGGAATGATGAGTCAAGAAGGATGAGGAAGTCAATGCTGAAGCAGCAGTTTCAAGAGTTTCAGATCACTGAGGAAGAAGGTATCCACAAGGGTTATGACAAATTTCACAAGATTCTGAGTCAATTGAATCAGCTGAAGGCAAGGCCAGACAATGAAGATTGCAATGCTAAATTCTTAAGATCCTTGCCTCCATCATGGCTTCAAGTAAGTATTGCACTCAAAGCCAAGGGTGGATTGGATATGATGAGCTTTGATGATTTATACAACAAGCTCAAAACTCTTGAACCAGATGTCAAAAGTCCTATTCGCTCAACTACTCCAAATTACTCAGCTTTTGTTGGTTCTACATCCAATATAATGCCTCCTAGTTCAAGTCCAATTTCATCTGCATCATCTTCATACACACCAACCAAATCACATTCTTTTGGTAGTGTGTTGGAAGATGTACTTCACTCCTTTGTTGCTGATTGTGAATCTCAGCAGCAACTCTCCTATGAGGACTTTGAACAGGTGGATCCATTGGATATGGAAGCGATGAACTTGAAGTGACAGGTGGCTATGCTTTCATTAAGCATCAAGAGATTTGAGAAAAAGGCTGGGAGGAAGTTTGGTTTCAATGGCAGGGATTCAGCCAGGTTTGACAGAAGGAAGATCAAGTGTTACACTTGTGGTCAAATGGGTCACTTCTCTAGAGAATTCAAGGATAGGAAATCTACTGATGAGGTTAGGTATTCTACCTATCAGCAGAAACAAGGGGAAGTTGATACTGCCAAAACTGGATATCCCACAGCCTTGATCACTTTGGATGATCATGTTGACTGGAAGGCTCATGAGAGAAGTGATGGTGATAGTGATCAGAGTGGACTGCTGGCAAGCTGTACTTCGGAGGATTCTCATGATCAAATTGCTCTTATGGGCATTTCTCAGGTACATAACTGTGTGTTTGGTTGTAGTGTAAGATATAATGAACTTAAAGAACAATATGATGAATTGAAACCAAAATATAATGATTGTTATAAAGACCTTGAGTCATATAAACATGGTCTAAAAATAGTAGAAAAACAAAAGATTTGGTTTCAGAAGAATCAAGTTGCTTATGAGGAGGAAATAAAAGGGTTAAAACAGGAATTAAAATGTGCTCAAGATGAGTTAATCTATACTAAGAAGTTAAAAGCTAATTTAGAATCTGATAAACAAGTTCTTCAAGAGAAGCTAGATACTGAAATAGCTACACATAAGAAGTGGTTAATATCAGGTGATAATTTAGCTAGAAGTTTGTATGGTACTCAAACTGTAAATTCTAGTATAGGATTAGGTTTTAAGAAATATGTAGGATTAGAAGCTAGGGATGACAGTAGAAAAACTACACCAGCAGGATTAGCAAACTATGTTAAAGAAGGCACCTTACATGCTGTCCCTGGTCCCATTAGAGGTGAACATATGCCCATTGACCTATCAATTACAGTTGACTTTGATGGATCACATCATTTATATGGCAAAAAGTCAAGTGACTTATCTGACCCTGTTACTAATAATGCTGACTCTGTCTCTTGCAGTGACAAGTCTTCTAACAAAGGGTCTACTGCCTATGAAAGCTGTGATTCAAGTGATAAGTCAGACCCTCCCAAGACCTCTTTCAAGCCTTCACCCAAGTCCTCAAACAAGCCTTTAGGAGTTGCTGCTGATGAATCTCATTCAAAGACAGTTTCTACTGAAGACTTGTTATTTAATTCTTTGCAAAACAATAATGTTAATTCTGTCAAAAACAATTCTGTTAATGTTTGTGGTTTGAATGCTTTCAATAGAACTTCTTTTGTTGCTAAATCTTCTAGAAAGAAGAAATGTTTTGTGTGTGG
This sequence comes from Artemisia annua, assembly GCA_014162995.1. Taxonomy (NCBI): domain Eukaryota; kingdom Viridiplantae; phylum Streptophyta; class Magnoliopsida; order Asterales; family Asteraceae; genus Artemisia; species Artemisia annua. The sequence goes on along the minus strand of LBNU01000631.1, from coordinate 221,527 downwards.
AAGCAAATCTCATTTAATTAAGGATTGTAAGTTTCATGAGCAAAGAATGGGTGATTGTGCTAAGACAACTAGACAAATGTGGAAACGTGTTGATGACATACCTGCTTATATTCCACAAGCAACTCAATCTAACAGCAGATACAATACTGCTGATAAATCATCATCTGCTGATGCATCAGTGTCTGCTAATAGAACTTTTTCATCATATAGGAAAAGACATGTTGCAAGACCATTC
>LBNU01000631.1:206951-219511 GCA_014162995.1 Artemisia annua | reverse complement strand
TTACATTTGCTGTGAGTGCTTGTTCAAGGCATCAGTTACTCCACTTACTTCTCACTTGAATGCAGTCAAAAAAGATCTTCAAGTACCTTAAAGGCCAGCCTTATCTAGGTCTTTGGTACCCAAGAGAGTCCCCCTTCAAGTTGGAAGCTTATAGTGATAGTGACTATGCTGGTGCAAATCTGGATAGAAGGTCAACTACTTGAGGTTGCCAATTTCTGGGGAGAAGATTGATTTCTTGGCAATGCAAGAAGCAAACCATTGTGGCTACATCATCTACTGAAGCAGAGTATGTTGCTGCTGCCAATTGTTGTGGGCAGGTACTTTGGATACAAAATCAGTTGCTAGATTATGGGTTTAATTTCATGAACACCACAATCTTTATTGATAATCAAAGTACCATTTGCATTGTTAAAAATCCAGTTTTTCACACCAGAACAAAACATATTGAGATAAGACACCACTTCATAAGAGATGCCTTTGAAAAACATTTGATCAATGTGGTTAAAATTCACACAGATAAAAATGTGACAGATTTACTGACAAAAGCCTTTGATGGACCTAGGTTTCAACACTTAGTTGTCCACATTGGGATGCTTAACCCTTAAATGCATAGTTTGAGGGGAGGCATAAGCCTCAGGGGAGGCATATGCCTCAGGGGAGGATTGATTGTTGTTGTAACACTGTATAATTTAGATTTCTAACACTAACCATCTATGTGTGTAAAAACATGTTAGTTTGTATGTTTGGTTTGGTTTTGTGTGTCTGTTTTTTAGTTCTGTTTGGTTGATTACATTTGCTAAGATTATTTGGCTGCTGATTGTTGCTGCTGAATAAGTAAGTGTAGATGCTGAAACAGGATAAAAGAGCTTCTCATTGGCCAAGGCGAAGCATTGAACCATCCCTGTAAAATTACACGGGATCAAGAATTTTCCAGGATCTCCAAGCTTTTCGGGAAGCTTCTTGAGGAGAACTGCCGAACAATTTTCGTTCAAAGGTGTTTTTGCCATTTCAAATAATTTCTCTTTATTATTCAACAAATTTTTGATCATCGACGCAAATTTTGGCATCAAAACAACGGCATCCGCGAGACTTAAATCAAAACGAAGATCTTGAAAAATTTGATAGAACTTTTCCATTTGGTGGTTTGTTTTCTCGCGGTGCTTTTGATCGTTTAGACGAGACGGATAAGGAAGTTTAGGCTTGACGGTTTTATCTTGTTCAAAAACGACTTTTTCCTTTCCTTTTGAAACATTTCCTTTTGACGGTTGGACAACCGGAGGTTGGATGTTTTCGGCCCTTCCGTTATTAGTAGGAAGTTCCATATCCGTTGTCGCCTCGGTTTCACGGTCGACTACCTTATGGGGAGAAGAAGAAGACGAGGTAATCGGAGCCGTAGGTCCATCATATGAAACACCACTTCGTGTCGTGATCGCCTTAGCATCGCCCCTCGGGTTAGCGATCGTGTTGCTTGGAAGAGTACCCGAGCCCGAGGGTCGATCATTTAAAGACTTCTTGATTTCGGCTATTTGACTAATCATCATTTTATTCATTTCCTCTTGATTCTTAATGAATTGCTTGGTAAACTCATCCGAGGTCGTTTGATTTTGATTCAAAGCTTGATTTTGATTATTGAAATTTTGTCCTCGGTTGTTTTGATGAAAACCTTGATTTTGATTATGAAAATTCCCATGATTTTGATTTCCATTATTATAATTTCCATGATTTGCATTTTGAAAATTCCCTTGATTCGGGCCTTGATAATTTCCCTGATGTTGAAAATTTCCACGATTTTGTCCTTGATTGAAATTTCCCGGATTTTGAAAACCATTGTTAACACGATTTTGATTTTGATTGAATTGATTGTTACGGTTTTGCACATTGTTAACTTGATTCGGGTTATTAAAACCGGGTGGTCTAAAATAATTGGTAGAACGATAGCTAAGAAGATTCTGATCTCCTTATGGTTGGTAAACGTTACCTCCCATATTTGTAGCATAAACGTTCTCATGAGCAAAGCCACCGGAGGCTGGACACTCATAATACGGATGTGGACCACCACACGTTTCACAACTTTGACTAATCGCATTGACTTGACGATTGTTGTTAAGACTTGGATTCGTTTGCAAAAGACGGACAACATCATCGAACTTTTTGTTAAGAGCCGCAATTTCTGCATTGGAAGACGTGGTAGATCTCGTCGACTCGCCCCTCTCGGCTGAAGAATCCCAATAATTGTGATGGGCGGTCATGTTCTCGATGAGATCGTAGCACTCTTCGGGGCGTCTTTTCATAAAAGTACCACCCGCAGCAGCATTGATCGTATCACGATGTCGTAAAGTTAAACCATTATAAAACGTATCAATAATCGTGACGAGCAACATGTTGTGATTCGGACATCGGTCAATCGAAAGCTTATAACGTTCCCAAGCTTCGAATAAAGATTCGTCGGGAAGTTGTCGGAAATTGCTTATGTCGTTTCTAAGCTTCGTCACCATCGATGGTGGAAAATATTTTGCCAAGAATTTCGAAACCATTTCATTGAACGTATGAATAGAATTTTTCGGGAGTCGATCAAACCAAGCGGTGGCGTGATGCGTCAATGAATATGGGAAGAGATAGAGACGAAGGGCATCATCGGAGACACCGTTTTGTTTCATACTTTGAGTGATTGTTAAAAATTTATCAAGATGTTTGTTCGCATCATCACCCGGTAAACCGTGAAATTGACAAAAATTTTGTACTTGTTGAATCATATGATGTTTAAGTCCAAAATCGGCGGCTTCGATATTGACGGGGGCAATCGGGCCACCACGTCCGAACATAGTCGGTTGACACAACTCCTCCATCGTACGGAGATCGGGAGGAGGTTGAGGTCCCACCGGAGGTACCTCGTTTTGTTGAGCACCACCCATCGGCGGGTGTCCCAAATTTTGACCGTTGTTGTTCATTTCCTCAACGTTTGGGAAATTAACACGGTGTGCGTGACGTATAATCCTCTCGGGATTCGATAAAGGTGATAAAAGTTCTTCCGATGAAGAACGGGTGTTCATACACCAATGAAATCACAAATTTAAAAAGAAAATGAAAAATCAATTTGAAAAGGAAAATCTTTTTGGTTTTTTAAAATTTGAAACAAAAATTGAAATCAAAATATTTTTGGGTCTTTATATAAAAGAAAACTTAAAAACACAATTTATTTTTTTTTTCTTTTTCTTTTTCTTTTGTTTTTATTATCTTTTTGTTAACCGTTACGTCAAATGAAACCGTTTCGCTTTATGGGCTAATCGGGAATCAATTGATTTCACGATTATCTTTTGTTGAGAAAGCTTATTTGGTTTACAACCGCCCTCCTTCAACGGAAGACCTAGGATGTTTATTTTATTTTTGGTATTTTTCAAACACTTTAGGAAAAGTGTTTCGTTTTTGTGATTTTTTTTTTTTTTTACTTTTTATATAAGAAAATACGTAAAAGGAAGGATTTTCAAATCACGATTTTAAAAACGAAAACAAAAATTCACTTTAACCTTCCCCGGCAGCGGCGCCAAAAACTTGGTGTTCTCGTTTAAGTATAGTATTTTTCCAAATAATTTCTTAATAAGAAATTACCCGGGTCGTGTCCGTGTGAAGGCTAAATGGAATATCGATTTCTGAATCGTAAAACGTGTAGTGAAAAATGGTAAAAATGATAAAAATGAGAATTACACTAATGATAAGCAAATAAATCACAATCAAGTAATTAGATAAGCAAATCACGTAATCAAAGCACACGTAAGCTAAAAACGTAACTACGAATTAATTAAACGTGAAATAAACGTAACGTAACAACTAAAAACGTGAAATTAATGCAAATCTAATGCTAGGGATGCAATTTAAATTTTTAAAAACTAAAAATGATAAAAGAAAATTTTTAGAAAAAGAAAATTATTATTTTTTGGCTTTTTATTTTTATTTAAGAATTAAAAACTATTTTTGTATTTTTGTTTAATAAAAGAAAATTAAACTAATTAACAAATAAAAGATTTAATCTACCAATATAATTTTTAAAAATCTTACTGAACTAAAAACAAATTTTAAAAATAAAAATGAAAATTATTTTTGTCTTTTTATGATTTAATTTGAATTAACAATGACTTAAAAATAAAGATAAATGTAAAAGAAACAGCAAAACTAATCAAATAATTCTGAAATTTTAATGGAAAATCTAAAATTATGTTTAAAAGCTACTGGAAAAAGAAAATTTGGAAAAATAAGCAGTTAAGTGCTGAATAAGCCAAAAAGCAGTTTGTAAAAAGTACTTATTAATAAGCTGTTTGACCAAACTTGGTCAAACTTTCCTAAATTGACTTTAAGACTCAATAAAGCTCAGTAACTTTCAAATTTGACCAAAAGAACAGAGAATTATGCAAATGAAAACCAATTTAGTTCAAAATAAGCACTTATATGTTACCAATAAGCTCAAATGGGAACCAAAAAGCTCAGGACCATCAAAATAGCTTAATCACACTCAAATGAACTCAATTCAAGCAAATGATTCAAGTAAACAAGCCAAAACTCTCAGATGCACTCAAATGGGAAAATCAGCAAAGGTACTAAATGGGACAAACTAGATGGCTCAAATAAGCAGTCCTAATAAGCTCTAAAATTGAAAATTAAGGGGGCAAAATGTTCCTAGCTAGGTTGAGTATCCTAAAATCACAAAAGCCCTATCAATAACTATCAATTACCCACTTGAATTGAGGCTCAAACAGATCACAACTGAGTCAGTATATGCTGACTCAGTTTACTTTGACTTTTTTTTAGTTAATGGCTCAGTTGACTATTTCCAATTCTAACAGATTATAGTTACTCCTAGGTGCAATTCTAACTTGTTTAAGCACTAAAAACACAAGCACAATCATAAAAAGTAACAGTGGAACCCATTTACTCTAACAGTTGACAGATTTAGGCAAGAGAAAATGAATTTCAAGATTTATTTGACTTTTCTTGTATAAACCTACTGATATAATGCTACCACTTCTCTAATATGACCTATGTGAATTATTAGAACTATACTTACTACCTACAAACAACTAAAGTTCAGTATACCTACTTATACCAAACACCCCTATATCAGTTGAATTACACTAGCACTCTAAGAGATAAGCCTCAAATTCCTACCAATTCAATCCCTATCAATCACTAATGATTAATAAACACTGGAAAAACACTAAACAACAGCAATATCTTACTAGAACACAGTTTTGCAGAACTTCTAAAATCACACAGTGAGTTACAAAATCCAACTAACAAGCACTACTTAATCAAGCTGACTCAGACAACATCCAACAAAACTAAGAGACACCAAATCAAGCAAAATTAACAACTACTAAACTAGATTAAACAGGTATGCAAAAAATTACTTATGAAAATTAAATTTAGATCTTACTAAGCCACCAGGGCCTCACAAAGTGAAGGTATACTCCACTGTAGCCTAACTCTTATAGGCTTAATCACCTCTGGAACACCTTACACCAACTGAATCACCACAAATTCACCTCTGAATCAATCCATGCATACCTTTGACTTATGTTGATTTTTTTTAATATTTTTGAGATAATGATTTAGAAAGCTTTTAAACACTAAACTAATCTGTGAAGACTTTTTAAACACGTGATTAGAGAAAATTGCAGTAAGTTTAAACAATATTTTTGTATATTTTTTTATTTTTCTGATTTTTTTTAGTATTTTTGATTTTTAGATAACAATGATTAAAAACTAATGACAAGAGATTTGTAAAAGATGATTAGGAACTTTCAATGAAACAGTAACACTTGAATAAACTCAGATTAAGCTATTAGAAAATAAAAGGAAATTGGAAGAACTTGAATTTAAACAAACTAAAATTTCATTAATAAAAACTGAATTACACTATTTGAGAGGAAAATTACAATTCAAAAGACATTTAAACAGCATAACACTACTAAAAATTACACCCTTCATCTGTGAGAATGAGAAGGGTATTTATAGCCTTGAGGGGTGAACTTGGGTGAAGTTTCTAGGCTGCCAAGTCATCTATCCGTGTGAGTTTGTGTTTCTTTTGAGCCCTTATCAACCCTTGATTAATCCTTGGTCCCCAATCTTCAATTCACAGCCGTTTGATCATCTTACATCCAATCATGTGCACAAAATTTGATGTGGATTGCTGACATGTCATTCCCTGACATGTCAAGGTCTTCTAGAAGTGAGTTAATTGTACCATATTACCCTTACAAGCTGTCAATTTTGGTGAGGTAATTTTAGGGTTCATGGGTGCTACAGTAAAATCTGGGTTGGGGTTAAATTTGGGGGTAATAATGGCGGGGGTGTTTTTTTTATTTTAGTTTGACTCATTTAAGTGGGGGTTTGACCAGGGGATAAAAGGGCTGGGTAAATTTATTTTGGGTAGTGGGCTTTGGGTTGTTTTGGGCTGATGGGGTTTTAAGGTTATTGGGTTTAGTGGATTGGATTTATAATAAAACTAAGGGTCCGTATGGTTTAGGATTGTAGAATAGATTTAGGATGAAACTTATAAGGACCAAATTTGTATATTCAGAAAACTATAGGGACTGAAACTGCCATATTCCAAATTTGTGATCCAAGGGCCATTGTTGTCAATCTCTTATTCTTGAAGGACTTTTGATGTCGTTTCTTCAAAATAATCTTTCTAGGGACCAAATTTGACAATTTCTTAAAGATGAGGGACCATTGTTGTCATTTTCTTCAAACTTTCATCAGGGACTTCTCTTGACAAGAAATGATTCTCCAAGGTTGATCTTGACTTTTTGAGCTTGACTTTGACTATTTGACTTCCCCGGCTTCGGCTTTTGACACTTTCCATTCTCGTGCTCGTTTTTGTCGGGTTTTTGTGATTTTGAGTCCATATTTGAAATATCCGTACCTGCACAATCACAAACACAAAAACACAATATCTTTGGCATTTATGGTTAGTTTTTGGTCGTTTTGGTCTTAATTTGGTAAATAAAAGGTGTATGAATAAGCATACACCAAAATACCCCTGACTAAGGTATTGCCGTGTCCTCACGCAATGTGATCAATTCACGCTTTTGAGATAAATAATTTCATATCCCTTTTTACTAATCTTTGAAAAGTAGCAAAACGTTTCAAAAGATATTACGAAATCATTTATTCCCTAAAACGCCCCGAGTTTCCATTTTATTCCTTATACTAATCTACTCTACTATTTTTGTATTTTTCCACTTATACTTGTGACGATATGTTTGACTTTCATTATTTTGCAATAACGATTAAGGGTCATAAAGTAAGAACACGATTAATAGAAAAGTGACCGATTGGATAAAATTCATCGTCCCTGATTTTTCACAAGCCCCCAAACTAAGCGTAAAAACGGATCATTGTTTAATTACAAGTTAGATGCTAACACTACCCATGGAAGTTACTTGTGTGAAAACCTCTTGCTCCCATTTTCCTATTTTGGTATCTCATTATTTTATTTTTGTGAGATAAATGAATTTCTTCATAAGCATCTCGTTTTCATAGATATTAGTCTGATAAAGATACTAAATAAGGACGCTAAGTAGTTAGTGTTCTTTCCTTAAGAGTCGCTGCAATGAAAATGAGGTCCACATCAAAGTCTTTATTATACTTATTATTATTATTAGGGTTGCCACCTACCTAAGCCAACACTAACTCCACGGCTACCTCGAAATTTAAGGTTCGAAAGGGCCTATTCCATTTGGCGGCTTTCTTCTCGGCACATCCCAAACCAGTTGGTTTAAGTGACCAGGCTTTTGAAACCCCACAGAGACTAGTACCGGAATCAGCGGGAATTCGATTCCAAAGATTTACGAGGCTACCGCTAAATCCGCATCAACCTAAATAGATGACAACCGACTCACAACACAAAAACTCATAGACTTTAGTTGAGGAGTACTTTCACGTGCACCTCATGCGCCCGATCTAGGATCATATACATGCACCTCACGCGCCGTGCCAACTTTAGTCTTAACAATTAAGCTCTTATTCGCATAACTCAATATTGACCTTTTCTTTCTTTTTCTTTCTTTTCTCATCATTTTTTTACGCACGCATAACTTTGACGTTTATAGCAACTTTGGGACTCCGGACCTTCACGGTTTAAGTCCAAGACCTACCGCCAACTGCTTAGGTTAGAATGTAGGATCCAAGGCCCGATCTCAATCCGAAGTCTTATATCACTACTAACACTTATTATTATACGATAGTTTATTACGGGACCTTGATGTATACCCAATTTTCAAAGCAAGGATTCTTGTAAAAAGACCAAGAACTAAATATCGGCAAAACCTAATATCTTTAATTATTTAGCACAAATATGGGGTGAAACAATTTGGTGGGAACAAAAAGCCACAAGTACCTTCGATGAGCTCTAAAGAGAACCAACTACTCCACGCTTAGCGTCTAACTTCTAAAGAAACTCTATCATTTCACGTTCTCCGCAAATTTAAAATCTCAATTAATGAGATCCGCGGATGCTTAGCAGATAATCGTTTTTAAAGATTATATTGGTTAAGGGAGACAAGCTAGGGCTCAACACGCCCGGATCAAGTCAAAATTTTTATTCTTACTCTTACCTAGTAGGAAAGTCAAATACGGTGTCAAAACACTTATTATATTTTTGCACAATTTTTTCACTTTTTCTGTACTTTTTCATGACATTTTCATCATTTTTCTTCAAAAATTTTCAATTTTTTCAACTTTTTTCATTTATTTTTTTAGAAAAAACGGGGTTGCGAGAGTAAACGACTAAATGAAAGTGCAAGTCAAATCAAATCGAAGATTCACCCCCCCCAAGACTAAAGATAAACATTGTCCTCAATGTTTCACAGGTAAGGGTAATCCTAACAAAAATCTAGGCCCGTTTATTAATTATGCCAAAGATAACGTTAGTCGATAAGATTAGGATATATATAGGATGAGCAACGAATGATGAAACTCGAGGTGAGACAAAACAACGAGCACGAGAGTCTTCATTATTCGGGCAAATCCTGGACACACATAAACAACAAGCACAAAACACGAGAAAATGGAAGAGGCGCACCTCCTCACGTCACATTAGAAAAGAAAATAGAAAGAAGATAAAAGGATAAGCATGGGGTGCCTCCCACGAAGCGCTTTGTTTTTGATTACCGAGTCACGTAGCTTGACTCGATCCCCGAATTCAATTGTCCTTAGGGAAAGTTTGGAGATCCGGGACAACCATGGGTGGTATGTCCCCTTCGAAATAGTGTTTGAGACGATGACCATTCACCTTAAAGTTGGGACCATCGGGTTGAGCTAACTCAATGGTGCCATAAGGAAAAACATGGGTAACGGTGAACGGTCCTGACCAACGGGTTTTGAGCTTGCCCGAGAAAATCTTCAATCGAGAATTGAAAAGAAGGACTTGATCACCAACGTTGAAAACGCGGTTTTTGATTTTGGAATCATGAATCCTCTTGGTTTTCTCTTTGTAGATCAAAGAATTCTCATAAGCTTGATCACGAATCTCGGTTAACTCATTTAATTGAACTTTACGGTGATCACCCGCGGTTCTGAGGTCAAAATTAGCATGTTTCAAGGCCCAGTAGGCCTTATGCTCTAATTCAATGGGCAAGTGACAAGCCTTTCCATACNAAAGAAGGACTTGATCACCAACGTTGAAAACGCGGTTTTTGATTTTGGAATCATGAATCCTCTTGGTTTTCTCTTTGTAGATCAAAGAATTCTCATAAGCTTGATCACGAATCTCGGTTAACTCATTTAATTGAACTTTACGGTGATCACCCGCGGTTCTGAGGTCAAAATTAGCATGTTTCAAGGCCCAGTAGGCCTTATGCTCTAATTCAATGGGCAAGTGACAAGCCTTTCCATACACCAACTTGTAAGGAGTACACCTGATGGGGGTTTTCTAAGTGGTGCGGAAGGCCCATAATGCATCATCTAACTTGTCAGCCCATGAAGCACGGTTTTCACCTACGGTCCTCTCTAAAATACGTTTCAAACCACGATTGGAAACCTCAACTTGACCACTCGTTTGCGGGTGATACGCGGTAGAAAGACGATGGGTAACTCCATACTTAAGCATAACTTTGGCAAATTGGTCGTTACAAAAATGAGTACCGCGATCACTTATAATAGCACGAGGAGTTCCAAATCGGGAAAATAAACTCTTCAAAAACTTCACAACAAATCGGGCGTCATTAATGGGGAGCGCCTTTGCTTCAACCCATTTCGACAAATAATCGACGGCCACGAGTATATACTTATTCCCTCGAGAAGACGGGAATGGTCCCATAAAATCAATACCCCAAACGTCAAAGATTTCACAAACTTGAATCGCATTTTGCGGCATCTCATCTCTTTGAGAAATTTTTCCTTGACGTTGGCATGAATCACACGACTTCTCCAATTCTTGTGCATCACGGTATATCGTCGGCCAATAGAAGCCGGAATCGAACACTTTCTTGGCGGTGTAATTGGCACCATGATGTCCCCCCGTGGGTCCATTGTGGCATGCCATAAGAATTTCATCGGCTTCCTTGCCGTGAACGCACCGCCGGATCACTTGATCCGCACAAACTCTAAACAAATAGGGATCGTCCCAATAATAGTGCTTAACGTCCTTAAAGAATTTCTTCCTTTGTTGGGACGACATCCCTTTCCTTATGAAATTCCCCGCATGGTAATTTGCAAAGTCGGCAAACCATGGGGTACTAGAATCATGTGATAAACTCCCAAGTGTCTCAAGAGGAAATGATTCATTGATTTCCTTTTTCTCGTGAACACTTTGATGGGGATTTTCAAGTCTAGACAAATGATCGGCGGCTAGGTTCTCCGCTCCTTTCTTGTCTCGAATTTCGACATTGAATTCTTGAAGAAGGAGAACCCACCGCATCAATCTCGGTTTAGCATCTTGTTTAGTCATAAGGTATTTTAAAGCCGAATGGTCCGTATACACTATGCATTTTTTCAAAAGAAGGTAAGGTCGAAACTTTTCGAAGGCATAAATGACGGCTAACATTTCTTTTTCAGTAGTCGTATAATGGTATTGAGCATCGGTCATAGTTTTACTTGCATAGTGTATCGGTTGAAAATATTTGGTCTTGCGTTGCCCCAAGACTGCCCCGATAGCATAATCACTAGCATCACACATAAGCTCAAAAGGCAAGTCCCAATCGGGGGCAACTAGAATCGGAGCTTCCGTCAATTTCTTCTTAAGTATATCAAACGCTTAAACACACTCTTTAGAGAAGAAGAATGGAGCATCTTTTTCAAGCAAATGGGTCAGAGGGCGGGCAATCTTAGAAAAATCTTGAATGAAATGTCGATAAAAACCGGCATGACCTAGAAAACTTCGAATTCCTCGAACGGTGGTGGGATGAGGTAGCTTTGCGATCACATCGACTTTAGCTCTATCGACCTCAATCCCGGCTTTGGAAATTTTATGGCCAAGAACAATGCCTTCTTTAACCATGAAATGGCACTTTTCCCAATTTAGAACTAAGTTAGTGTCTTCACACCGTTTTAGCATTTTCTCCAAATGGGCAAGGCAAGCGGTAAACGAATTTCCATATACCAAAAAATCATCCATGAATACTTCCATAGTCTTTTCGATCATATCTTGGAAAATGGCCGTCATACACCTTTGGAACGTGCCTGGAGCATTACATAAGCCAAAAGGCATACGCCGATAAGCAAACGTCCCATAAGGGCAAGTAAACGTGGTCTTTTCTTGATCCTGAGGATCGATCGGAATCTGAAAGTAACCGGAGAAACCATCAAGAAAACAATAGAACTCATTTCCCGCTAGACGTTCTAACATTTGATCTATAAAAGGAAGTGGGAAATGGTCTTTTCGGGTCGCATCATTAAGCTTACGATAGTCGATACAAACTCTCCATCCCGTAACGAGACGTGTGGGAATTAGCTCATTATCTTCATTCGTCACTACGGTCATTCCACCTTTCTTTGGAACACAATGGACCGGGCTAACCCATGAGCTATCGGAAATGGGGTAAATCATCCCAGCGTCGAGGAGTTTAATAACTTCTTTCTTAATAACTTCATGGATTTTCGGGTTAACCCGTCGTTGTTGTTGAATCACGGGCTTAAAATCATCTTCGAGCAAAATCTTATGAGTGCAAAAACGAGGGTCTATGCCCTTAATGTCGGAAATTTGCAAAGCGATAGCATTCTTATGCTTCTTAAGCACATCTAAGAGACGGGTCCTCTCCTCATCTTTAAGGTCTTTAGAAATAATAACAGGAAATTTGTCGGTTCCTTCTAAGAAAGCGTATTCGAGATGAGGAGGTAAATCCTTGAGCTCGGGCTCCAGAGGATTTTCTTTAGATGGCTCAACTTCTTTAACTTCTTTGATTTCTTCAACATGAATATCCTTCGTAGGGGGAGAAAGTGACAGATCTTCATTCAATAATTGTTCAAGCAAACGAATATCCCCCTCCGGATCAAAGACGATATCATCAACTTCCGGTGAAATTGAATCATTTGAAAGATAAGCATCGATCTCTTCCAAGATGAAATCA
>LBNU01000631.1:156044-206217 GCA_014162995.1 Artemisia annua | reverse complement strand
ATTTTGATTTTGATTGAATTGATTGTTACGGTTTTGCACATTGTTAACTTGATTCGGGTTATTAAAACCGGGTGGTCTAAAATAATTGGTAGAACGATAGCTAAGAAGATTCTGATCTCCTTATGGTTGGTAAACGTTACCTCCCATATTTGTAGCATAAACGTTCTCATGAGCAAAGCCACCGGAGGCTGGACACTCATAATACGGATGTGGACCACCACACGTTTCACAACTTTGACTAATCGCATTGACTTGACGATTGTTGTTAAGACTTGGATTCGTTTGCAGAAGACGGACAACATCATCGAACTTTTTGTTAAGAGCCGCAATTTCTGCATTGGAAGACGTGGTAGATCTCGTCGACTCGCCCCTCTCGGCTGAAGAATCCCAATAATTGTGATGAGCGGTCATGTTCTCGATGAGATCGTAGCACTCTTCGGGGCGTCTTTTCATAAAAGTACCACCCGCAGCAGCATTGATCGTATCACGATGTCGTAAAGTTTAACCATTATAAAACGTATCAATAATCGTGACGAGCAACATGTTGTGATTCGGACATCGGTCAATCGAAAGCTTATAACGTTCCCAAGCTTCGAATAAAGATTCGTCGGGAAGTTTTCGGAAATTGCTTATGTCGTTTCTAAGTTTCGTCACCATCGATGGTGGAAAATATTTTGCCAAGAATTTCGAAACCATTTCATTGAACGTATGAATAGAATTTTTCGGGAGTCGATCAAACCAAGCGGTGGCGTGATGCGTCAATGAATATGGGAAGAGATACGAAGGGCATCATTGGGACACCGTTTTGTTTCATACTNTTCTAAGTTTCGTCACCATCGATGGTGGAAAATATTTTGCCAAGAATTTCGAAACCATTTCATTGAACGTATGAATAGAATTTTTCGGGAGTCGATCAAACCAAGCGGTGGCGTGATGCGTCAATGAATATGGGAAGAGATACGAAGGGCATCATTGGGACACCGTTTTGTTTCATACTTTGAGTGATTGTTAAAAATTTATCAAGATGTTTGTTCGCATCATCACCCGGTAAACCATGAAATTGACAAAAGTTTTGGACTTGTTGAATCATGTGATGTTTAAGTCCAAAATCTGCGGCTTCGATATTGACGGGGGCAATCTGGCCACCATGTCCGAACATAGTCGGTTGACACAACTCCTCCATCGTACGGAGATCGGGAGGAGGTTGAGGTCCCACCGGAGGTACCTCATTTTGTTGAGCACCACCCATCGGCGGGTGTCCCAAATTTTGACCGTTGTTGTTCATTTCCTCAACGTTTGGGAAATTAACACGGTGTGCGTGACGTATAATCCTCTCGGGATTCGATAAAGGTGATAAAAGTTCTTCCGATGAAGAACGGGTGTTCATACACCAATGAAATCACAAATTTAAAAAGAAAATGAAAAATCAATTTGAAAAGGAAAATCTTTTGGTTTTTTAAAATTTGAAACAAAAATTGAAATCAAAATATTTTTGGGTCTTTATATAAAAGAAAACTTAAAAACACAATTTATTTTTTTTTTCTTTTTCTTTTTCTTTTGTTTTTATTATCTTTTTGTTAACCGTTACGTCAAATGAAACCGTTTCGCTTTATGGGCTAATCGGGAATCAATTGATTTCACGATTATCTTTTGTTGAGAAAGCTTATTTGGTTTACAACCGCCCTCCTTCAACGGAAGACCTAGGATGTTTATTTTTCCGGAGGATTTTCTTTAGATGGCTCAACTTCTTTAACTTCTTTGATTTCTTCAACATGAATATCCTTCGGAGGGGGAGAAAGTGACGGATCTTCGTTCAATAATTGTTCAAGCAAACGAATATCCCCCTCCGGATCAAAGATGGTATCATCAACTTCCGGTGAAATTGAATCATTTGAAAGATAAGCATCAATCTCTTCCAAGATGAAATCACTTCCCTCAAATGGAGTAAGGGAAGGGGAAGAGTCGGCAACAGTAGGTTGAGTAGAAGGGGAATTATCATCGGGAAAAGAAGAGAAAGAATTATTTGTAGAGGAAGAATCAAAAGTGGGATTGCCACTTGAATCATTATGAGAAAAACCAAGAAGCTCTTGAGAATACTCCTCCGAAACTTCATCAATAACATCGATTCGGTTAACGGTCAAGCAATCATCGGTGAAGGAGTATCTCGATGTTTGGTCCAAGTTAAACGTGACGGCTTCGTTACCATTTCACAATGTAATTTCTTCATCGTAAACATCAATCAAAGCACGACCCGTCCTTAGGAAACCTCTTCCTAGAATGAGAGGAACCCTTGGATCGGGATCAAAATCGACAATCACAAAATCGGCAGGAAAATGGAATTTTCCAACACTAACGATGACATCCTCGGCAATTCCAATTGGATGAGATGTAGATCGATCGGCGAGCTCGAGGGTCATACACGTGGGAGTAGGATCGGGAAGAGACAATTTCTTCCACATAGACTTTGGCATAAGGTTAATGCTAGCACCAAGATCGGCCAAGGCGAAGCATTGAACCATCCCTGGAAAATTACATGGGATCAAGAATTGGCCGGGATCTCCAAGCTTTTCGGGAAGCTTCTTGAGGAGAACCGCCGAACAATTTTCGTTCAAAGGTGTTTTTGCCATTTCAAATAATTTCTCCTTATTATTCAACAAATTTTTGATCATCAACGCAAATTTTGGCATCAAAACAACGGCATCCGCGAGACTTAAATCAAAACAAAGATCTTGAAAAATTTGATAGAACTTTTCCATTTGGTGGTTTGTTTTCTCGCGGTGCTTTTGATCGTTTAGACGAGACGAATAAGGAAGTTTAGACTTGACGGTATTATCTTGTTCAAAAACAACTTTTTCCTTTCCTTTTGAAACATTTTCTTTTGACGGTTGGACAACCGGAGGTTGGATGTTTTCGGCCCTTCCGCCTTATTAGTAGGAAGTTCCGTATCTGTTGTCGCCTCGGTTTCACGGTCGACTACCTTAGGGGGAGAAGAAGAAGACGAGGTAGTCGGAGCCGTAGGTCCATCGTATGAAACACCACTTCGTGTCGTGATCGCCTTAGCATCGCCCCTCGGGTTAGCGATCGTATTGCTTGGAAGAGTACCCGAGCCCGAGGGTCGATCATTTAAAGACTTCTTGATTTCGGCCATTTGACTAATCATCAATTTATTCATTTCCTCTTGATTCTTAATGAATTTCTTGATAAACTCATCCAAGGACGTTTGGTTTTGATTCAAAGCTTGATTTTGATTATTGAAATTTTGTCCTCGGTTGTTTTGATGAAAACCTTGATTTTGATTATGAAAATTCCCATGATTTTGATTTCCATTATTATAATTTCCATGATTTTTATTTTGATAATTCCCTTGATTCGGGGCTTGATAATTTCCCTGATGTTGAAAATTTCCACGATTTTGTACATTCAAGGGACTACTCTCGCCAATATAGTAAACTTTTCATAAAAACGGTTCGGGACTCGAATGACATAGCAAACGGACTCGAAAAATTACGAAACTTGCGCCATCGTTCACGAAATAGTTTTTCCAATAAAATCAAGCATAAACTTCAGAGTTTTTCTCAAACTCCAAATAAATTAAATAATTTGGGCAAATGAAACAAATTCGAGTTTTCTAGGTTATGCTGAGTAAATCAAGGAATAAATTCTCGTTCCTAATATATCTCACGCTCCTCAATCCAATTTAACATGCTTTAAAGTTTTAAAACGTTTCAGGCTCTAAAAATAGAAGTTTGGCTAGGATTAGGTTTTAGGAAAAATACCAGGTGTTACAGAAATCAATGGGAGTTTATGCATGAAAATTTGCTATGTTACTGAATTTATAAGGTACTTCTTTTTATAATGTAACATCTGTTTTAGATTCTTTTCCTATACCTTTCGGGATTATAATGCACGCCTGTGATGTGGCTCTGATTTTCTAAATAGTACGTAGGTGCATTAATAGTTTCGTATAAACTAAAATTTTAATCACAGCCATGATATTAAGTACTAGAACTAATGCAGCATATGTGGACCGTGTAAATGCAATCCCCGAATGGCAAGGCATGCTTCTTAACTCCGAGAGATGGTTAGTGACTTGCATATAACGTTTTCTTATCTTAATCATTAATGGGTTAAACATGTATGAGTAATAAAATTAACGTAAAAGGTTAAATATCACATTGGTCTTTAATTGCTTAAACAGGTTAGTGACTAGGAACTAACATAAAATATGCCAATGATAAACATGCAAATAAACACCATTCTGTTACAAACTACTTATCTGCTAACAGAAAACATAGGAATGAAAATGATACAAAGCTTATATTGCCCTATTCCAACCCATCCCATTATGCTCTACCCACCACCACCACTACAAGCACAACCCACAAACAACAGTAGCCCAGCAAAAAAAACTCAGAAAGTATAATAAGCGAACTACATTTAGGTTTTACGCCAAGGTTACAATCAATCACTCTCTCACGGTTTATGACGGAAAAGTGGTACTTGAACCCACGAACCCCTCCGATCCTCTGCAGGTATGAGTACTGATTTGTATTTTATTCAACTGCTCCCAGATTATATGTTCTATTTGTACTGTGGTACTCATTTGATAGGCTTTAATGAATATTCTATACCCTGCTTCTTTGTGGGCTTGATATAAGTGTTTGGGATATGCTAAATTTGGGGTGTTGGGTATATCGCAATAGGTTTATAAGTCGTTAAATGGTAAGTATAATTAGATGGGTAAATGAAGTGCTGGTGCTTAAGAAAACTGATATATGTTGATAAGGATAAATACTTTCATAATATATATAAACACGTATCAAGTAGTTTATATTCTTAGTTGCATTTGTTTTAAAGCAGATGAGCATTTTTGAGTTTTTTGATGAAGTAAATAGCGTTTATTTGAGCATCTAAAATTGAAAGAAACTGTTTTCAATAATCAGTTTGAGATTGCTTTTTTCAAACTTAAGCGTCACTTCATAAGCTTAATTAGTTAATCAAATGTATTTTACCATAAGTTTGATGTTCAAGACCCTCTAAGCATACAAGCTTTGGCCAATTTTGTACAAACCAAATTCGAAAAAAATGATATCTTGGTATACAAAACACTTTATTCATCTTTAAGACAGTCTTGAAAAGAAAGGCGGAATCTTTTTATACCTTGTGATTGTGATTTTTTTTATAAGGTTAATGATTCAGGAGCATCAGGAGTTCTAGAACTATTATGAATTTGTTCATGCAACGAAATTAAAATTAAAACAAAGAACACAAGTAACATGTAAAAAAAATGTCAACAATTATTTATAGCACTTCTTTCATTAAACAAAAAAACTGCCGACGATAACCCACCCAGAGGCGGAATTCGCATTCATTTAAAACTCAATCCATCTATATATTTTGAATCAACTATTATTTAATACGGAGCAAAAATATTTACCAACAAAGTCGCATACAAAATATCAAACTATATTTATATTATGAGACAGAGAGACAATAATATCTTAAGAAGTATATAAATAGACCAGTTATATTAAACTAAAAATTAAAAAATATAAACACATTACAAAATCATTTAAAGTTAAACAAACCGATTCTTATAAACAATTACTATTTAAGATATTATTTAAGATTGGGTTTTAAATCATAAAATATCTATAAATAAATACAAACATATTAATTGTTTCATAATTAATAACAATAAATTAATTTCCAATGTTAATACTCTAACTAACAAACCGTACTATAAAATTTTATTATTCCTTAACTAATACCTTCAAATGATCTTTATAAGTCATGCCCGCCCATCGGGCGGGCTTCAAAAGCTAGTATATATATATATAGGGTAGGGACCAGGTACGTTTTTGGATTTTAGTGCGGATGGTACGGACGAATCTCAGCCCTCCATCTAGTCAACCATATAAAAAAGGCGGAGTGGCAGTATCATAAATATCCCGCCTTTTTTTTTAAATCGTTAATATCACAATAGCTTTTTCATTGAAAAAAAATCAAAAAAATCTGAAAAAATTAAAAAAAAAATAAGGAGGATAACAAATTATTAGGAACCGTTGAAAAAAATTTCAAAAAAAAAAATCGTTTTCATCGTTAAAGGTATTGTGATATTAGCGTCTAATTTTGACTTTTTTACAAAAGTCAAGATCTGATCTTCAAAATCAGATTTTAAATCACATAAACCTTTTCTTTTTTAATAAATTTTTTTAATATAACAATAACTTTTTTGATATCATAGAAACTTTTTCTTAATAGAATTGTTAATATCACCATAACTATCATGTGTTTTTAATATCATCGTAATTTTTCTGAATAGCGTAATAAAACAATAGTGATATTAAGTTTTTTTTTACAAATATCAAAGTAACTTTTAAAGTAAATATCGTTAGTATCACGGTATGACTCATAATATCTTTAATATCATGGTAGAACTCAAAATCAAAAACAAAAAAAATGCTTAGAAAAATCTGAAAAAATAAAAAAAGTAAAAAAGATAACAATAGTAAGGATCCCACAAAAGGAAAAAAATTAAAAAATCATTTTAATGGTCAATTGGTATCGTGATGTTAGCGTCAAATCTTGACTTTTTAACAAAAAGTCAAGATCAGATATGGAATGGAAGGTGCAGATCTGTCTGCACATCCGCATGGATTATAAAAATCCGCACATGATCCTCACTCTATATAAAAATTCGCATTTGCCTGAGGACAAGCAAATCTCAAGTGTAAGGGTATTTGATGAGACGAAAAGTGTCACGGTTTTAAGGGGTCATTTAAGCCCTAAGTCGTGATAATATGATCAAATATTGCCTTAAAACGTTTCTTTTGTGAATTTAGGTACTTTGAAGAGGAATTCTGAAAAAGGAAGAATTTTGGACGTTTTTGGACCATAAAAGTGACGAAAACGACAAAGTCAAGAATCCAAGCTGGAAACAGTACCTGACGGCGTCAAGCATTACAAGGTGACGCCGTTACTCATTGAAGAAGAGGCTGATAATTTTACACTTGACGGGCCAGAAAGTTTTTAAGACATTAACATGTGACGGCGACACGTGTAATTTCACCAAGGCCGTCATGTTATAAGTTAAAGAGAGACGGCCCAGAACCAATTCCAACCAGACGGCGTCAGAAGTGGATCTAGGTAATCAAGAAACCTAATCACGGCGAGGTGACGACGTCACGACCCAAAGGGTGACGCCGTCAGATTGTAAAATCTATATATATTTTTCGTTTTGTCATTCATTAAGAGAGGACTTTTGGTAGGAACTTAGGGTACGAACCCTAGTCGACTTTTGCAGCTATTTTGAGGTTTCAAACCCTCTTTTCTTCCATGTTTAATTGAAGATAAGTTATCCTTTAATTATTCAATATGTCTATGAGTTGTTTGATTATATCGTATGATTTTCTTTCCTTTAACATGCTAGGCTAGGTTTGTTTGTGTTTGCTTAGGAATAATGAAACCTAGTTATTGATTATTCATTGATTAGTTTGCTATTAATTGTTGTGGGTGGATGTGTACTACGGCTAAATAGTTAAACTTAATGCATAAGCCACTGTTTATAATCCCTATGATTGGGCGCTTTACGTGTAATGGTAGGAGGAGATAAGAGCTTATAGAGCTGGGGAAGATTGTACACTCCCCCACGAATGTTAATAAAGACTAAAACCAGGCATCCACGCAATTGTAGCAAACCTATCAATCAATAAAAGATAACTAGGAGTAGTGAAACCTAAGTAAACACGTTTGTCTCCATATTAGAAGTCTCTCACTTTTATTTTATTGTTATTTTATTTTTATTGCATTTGTAGCTTTTGGGTTAGTTGACTAGCAACTAATTCCGCCCACTCTTCCAATACCCGAGATATTTACATGCTTTCCTTAAAATATAAAAATACAAAAAGAATCATCCCTCACCTCTAGACCTAGTTTAATTCCATTTCAAACCTAACGAACACTATTCCTAAAGTAGAACGATCAATCCCCCGGTACGTGCCACTACACTATACTACATCGGTCAGGTACACTGCCTGGTGGGGATTGCAAGCTTCTCAAGATCGCTTGAGAAGTAAAACCTTTTGCGTAGACCGCAATCCACACATCAAGTTTTTGGCCCCGCTGACGGGGAATAGTTATTGCTTAGGTTGAATTTATTTTTATTAGGTGTACTCATTAGATTCCTTTCTAGTGAGATTTTTATTTTCTTTTTATAGGTTTTCTTTAGTCTATCTTTTTTTCTTCGTTTCTTTGTTCGTAGGCATCACCATCCGCCATCATGGAAGGTGGTAATATCTTTGATCGCCTCAACCCACCACCACAAAACCAACCTACTTTAGGAGAGTACTCCCGTCCTAGCCACCAAGGCTATCGAAACACCATTGAGCTCACTCAAGGAGCCAATGTGTCTCCCTTGCGATCTGACACCATCAGGTTGGTGCAAAGCGGATGTACATTCCATGGACTTCGTTCCGAAGATCCAAATCAACATCTCAAGGACTTTCTCAAAATCGTAGTTTCCATAGACCTTGATGTTAACAGTCGAGAGACGACCCGATTATGTCTCTTCCAATTCTCTCTACGTGACCAAGCTAGTCAATGGCTTGAGCGTTTACCCGCGGGATCCATCACATTTTGGGATGACCTCAACTCTCGTTTCCTTGCTCAATTTTGTCCCATAGGGGAGAACCACAAAATTAAGGAATGACATCTTGATGTTCCTATGGGAGAACCACAAAATTAAGGAATGACATCTTGATGTTCCAACAACGTCAAGGCGAAACTCTTTACGAAGCATGGACTCGTTGTAACACCCCAACCCGACAAGGGCTAAAGTGCCACATTATGGTGACATATCAAAGCGTATACAGACATACAACATAAGTAATACAAAAGAATTTCAAAGGTTACAAAGGAATAATCTGAAATACAAGGTTACAAAAATGAAAACAATAATAAATGCTAAGTCGTAAGATGCCAGAGCTCCTAATAATCCAAAAGCTATCAATAGTGTGGTCTTCTAAGTCCAATGTACAATAATAAATGCTAAGTCGTAAAAACTAAAATGCAATTTATTTTTTTGCTTTTTATTTTTATTTAATAATTAAAAACTATTTTTGTATTTTTGTTTAATAAAAGAAAATTAAACTAATTAGCAAATAAAAGATTTAATCTACCAATATAATTTTTAAAAATCTTACTGAACTAATAACTAATTTTAAAAATAAAAATGAAAATTATTTTTGTCTTTTTATGATTTAATTTGAATTAACAATGACTTAAAAATTAAGAAAAATAGAAAAGAAATAGCAAATCTATTCAAATAATTCTGAAATTTTTATGAAAAATCTAAAATTATATAATAAAGCTACTGGAAAAAGAAAATTTGGAAAATTAAGCAGTTAAGTGCTTATTCAAGCCAAAAAGCAGTTAGGAAAATTGCTTATTAATAAGCAGTTTGACCAAACTTGGTCAAACTTTTCCAGAAAGACCTTAAGACTCAATAAAGCTCAGAAACACTCAGATTAGACCAAAAGGAACTCAGATTTATGCTATGCAAGCTCAATCAGTTACAAATAAGGGCTTATATAAGCCAAATAAGCTCAAAGGAGCACCAATAAGCACAGGACTCTGAAATATGCTCAAACACCCTCAAAGAAACTCAAAAGGAACAATGGATTCAAGAACTCAAGCAATTATCACCAAATTCACACAAACTGCTAAATCAGCATACTCATCAACTTGAGATAGAATGGCAAAGCAGAATAAGCAGTCTAAATAAGCACTATCTGGGAAATAAAAGGTGGATCTTAAAAGACAGCTAGCTAAGCTAACTTTTGCCCCAAAAATCTCACTAATAGCTTCACTAGATAGCTAGATAGAGGCTTATGAAGTTGGCTAGAAAGCTGATGTGCAGGGGAGACTTTAAGCAGATAAGCAAGTTTGAGCTTAAATTTAAGGTGGCAAATATGCTCTAACTTTAGATAACCTAGATGATTATGACAAACTAACCACCAGAGAACTTAAATCAACAATTACAACTTAAATTCAAGTACTAATGAATCCTAGGATTAAGATTGAAAATCTGTTCAACTTAGGTTCTATGAGCAGTTTTGACTTTTTGTATCTGTGTAAAACTTTGACTATTCTGAATTTTAATCCAACCTAATCAACTAATTATGATGTAATTAGAAATGTTAACCCTGAATTAAGCTACTAAAACCAATTATGTAACAAATGAAAAGATCAAGTAAATGCAGAACAGTATATAGTTAACTGTTAATAAAATTAGAGAACAACTTTGACTTTTATCTTATGACCTACTGATTTAATGCTATATTAACTCTAATATGATCCTAAGTTATGTTTCTAAACAACTTTATCCTACTGAATCAAACCTATAACCAGTTGCTCACACTATTCCAAACACCCCCTAAACAATTACTTAACACTACAACTTCTGTATTAAAGCCTCAAATTACCATAACTATCATTCACCTCAGTTACTAAAGACCAAATATCAGTGAAACGATAACAAATAACAACAACCTACACTATAACCTAAAATTCACAGTTCAACAAAAACTTAAGCAGTCAAACTAAAACTCACACACAGTCACCAAACATGATCAAAGAACTCAAATCCCAATCAAATACTGCTAACTAATCAACAAGTATCAACAATGAAACTTAAAATTAAGAAAAATAGTAAAGAAATAGCAAATCTATTCAAATAATTCTGAAATTTTTATGAAAAATCAAAAATTATATAATAAAGCTACTAGAAAAAGAAAATTTAGAAAATTAAGCTGTTAAGTGCTTATTCAAGCCAAAAAGCAGTTAGGAAAATTGCTTATTAATAAGCAGTTTGACCAAACTTGGTCAAACTTTTCCAGAAAGACCTTAAGACTCAATAAAGCTCAGAAACACTCAGATTAGACCAAAAGGAACTCAGATTTATGCTATGCAAGCTCAATCAGTTACAAATAAGGGCTTATATAAGCCAAATAAGCTCAAATGAGCACCAATAAGCACAGGACTCTGAAATATGCTCAAACACCCTCAAAGAAACTCAAAAGGAACAATGGATTCAAGAACTGAAGCAATTATCACCAAATTCACACAAACTGCTAAATCAGCATACTCATCAACTTGAGACAGAATGGCAAAGCAGAATAAGCAGTCTAAATAAGCACTATCTGGGAAATAAAAGGTGGATCTTAAAAGACAGCTAGCTAAGCTAACTTTTGCCCCAAAAATCTCACTAATAGCTTCACTAGATAGCTAGATAGAGGCTTATGAAGTTGGCTAGAAAGCTGATGTGCAGGGGAGACTTTAAGCAGATAAGCAAGTTTGAGCTTAAATTTAAGATGGCAAATAAGCTCTAACTTTAGATAACCTAGATGATTATGACAAACTAACCACCAGAGAACTTAAATCAACAATTACAACTTAAATTCAAGTACTAATGAATCCTAGGATTAAGATTGAAAATCTGTTCAACTTAGGTTCTATGAGCAGTTTTGACTTTTTGTATCTGTGTAAAACTTTGACTATTCTGACTTTTAATCCAACCTAATCAACTAATTATGATGTAATTAGCAATGTTAACCCTGAATTAAGCTACTAAAACCAATTATGTAACAAATGAAAAGATCAAGTAAATGCAGAACAGTATATAGTTAACTGTTAATAAAATTAGAGAACAACTTTGACTTTTATCTTATGACCTACTGATTTAATGCTATATTAACTCTAATAAGATCCTAAGTTATGTTTCTAAACAACTTTATCCTACTGAATCAAACCTATAACCAGTTGCTCACACTATTCCAAACACCCCCTAAACAATCACTTAACACTACAACTTCTGTATTAAAGCCTCAAATTACCATAACTATCATTCACCTCAGTTACTAAAGACCAAATATCAGTGAAACGATAACAAATAACAACAACCTACACTATAACCTAAAATTCACAGTTCAACAAAAACTTAAGCAGTCAAACTAAAACTCACACACAGTCACCAAACATGATCAAAGAACTCAAATCCCAATCAAATACTGCTAACTAATCAACAAGTATCAACAATGAAACTGTACATAACTACTACTAACAGATTAAACCACTAAATTGAATTAAGTGCTAAGAATTTAAGTTGAATTCTTACTGAAAAGCCAAAGCCCTATCAAATAGGGGTATACTCCTTTGAGGCCTATCTCTTATAGGCCTAATCTGCTTCTGAACCACCAAATAACACCAATGGATCTCCACAAAATCAATTGAACACCAGCTGAATCAGGCTTATGAAAACCTTTTACTTCTGTTGATTTTTTTAGATTTTTTAGAAAATGATATTTAGATGTTTAAAAACTATTAACTAACTATAAAACACTAATAGAAACTTGATTTAAGTAAATAGAAAGAAATTAAACACTATTTTTTATTTTTTTTTTATTTTTCTGATTTTTTTTAATATTTTTGAGGTTTTGTGAGAAAACAATACTAACTAGTATTTAGATGCTCAAAACAGTTTAAGTAACTATAATAAACAGAGATTAAACAACTTTTGAGGAATTATAACTAGAATATTGAAGAAAACAGAATTTAAGGGATTATACGAAGAAAACTAAAATTTAAATTTCATTAATAAAAGATGATTACAATATTTGAAAACATTGAAAGAGAAAATTACAGCATAACAGTACTAAAAATTACACACTAACAACTGAGGAAGAGGGGGGTATTTATACACGAATGGGGAAGAGCCTTGGATCCTTCTAGCAGTCCACGTCACTGATCCACACCTCCTTGTGCTTCTTTGATCACGTTTTTAGCCCTTAGATTTACGTGGGCACCAATCCCATCAATGAGAACCGTTGGATGCAATGATTGCCCTTATGATTGGCACTAACTCCCACGGATTAATGACATGTACACGTTTATGACACACTTTTCACCTGAGAGCTTCTAGAAACGCGTGCAATTGAACAATAATGCGCTTAATCTCTGTTAATTTTGGATTTACTAGCGTGATAGGGTACAGTAACTTCTGGGTAGGGGGTAAGAATTGGTTGCCGCGTATTTTATTTTTTATCTTTGTTTGACTTTGGGGTAAATGGGGTTTGACTTGGGCTTGTGGGATAACAGACCAGAGGTGGTTATTGGGCTCGTGGGTTTTTTTGGGTTAGGGGTTATAAGGTTTATTGGGTTAGGAGTGTTGGACCAGCTTTTAGTATATAGTTTTAGAATTATAACTTTCAAGGACCAAAAGTGTATTTCTTGTAAATTCAGGGACCACTTCTGCCATACTTCCAAAGTATTTTTCCAAGGGCTATTTGTGATAATATTGAATACTTGGAGGGCT
Organism: Artemisia annua; assembly: GCA_014162995.1. NCBI lineage: Eukaryota > Viridiplantae > Streptophyta > Magnoliopsida > Asterales > Asteraceae > Artemisia > Artemisia annua. The sequence continues at coordinate 192,845 of LBNU01000631.1, read as the reverse complement.
TGAATTGTCATCTTCTTCAAAATCTCTTCCAGGGACCAAATATGACAATTACTGAAAGTAGATGGACCAAAGTTGCCAATTCTTCAAAACTTTATCCAGGGACTAATCTTGACAAGAAATGATTCTCCAAGGTTGATCTTGACTTTTTGAGCTTGACTTTGACTATTTGACTTCCCCGGCTTCGGCTTTTGACACTTTCCATTCTCGTGCTCGTTTTTGTCGGGTTTTTGTGATTTTTAGCCTGTTTCTGAAATATCCGTACCTGCACAATCACAAACGCAAAAAAACACTATCTTTGGCATTTATGGTTAGTTTTTGGTCGTTTTGGTCTTAATTTGGTAAATAAAAGGTGTATGAATAAGCATACACCAAAATCCCCCAGACTAAGGTATTGTCGTGTCCTCACGCAATGTGATCAATTCACGCATTCGAGATAAATAATTTCATATCCCCTTTTACTAACTTTGGAAAGTAGCAAAATGTTCGAAAGAGATTACTAAATCATTTATTCCCGAAAACGCCCCGAGTTTCCATTTTATTCCTTATACTACTCTATACTATTATTTTTGTATTTTCCACTTTATTCATGTGACGGTGTATTTGACTTTCATTATTTTGCAATAACGATTAAGGGTCATAGAGCAAGAACACAATTCATAGAAAAGTGACCGATTGGATAAAATTCATCGTCCTCGATTTTTCACAAGCCCCCAAACTAAGCGTAAAAACGTATCATTGTTTAATTACAAGTTAGATGCTAACACCACTCATGGAAGTTACTTGTGTGATAACCCCTTGCTCCCATTTTCCTATTTTGGTATCTCATTATTTTATTTTTGTGAGAGAAATGAATTTCTTCATAAGCATCTCGTTTTCATAATTATTAGTCCGATAAAGATACTAAATTAGGACGCTAAGTAGTTAGTGTTCTTTTCTCGAGAGTTGCTGCAATGAAAATGAGGTCCACATCAAGGTTTTTATTATACTAATTATTATTATTAGGGTTGCCACCTACCTAAGCTCACACTAACTCNAAATGAATTTCTTCATAAGCATCTCGTTTTCATAATTATTAGTCCGATAAAGATACTAAATTAGGACGCTAAGTAGTTAGTGTTCTTTTCTCGAGAGTTGCTGCAATGAAAATGAGGTCCACATCAAGGTTTTTATTATACTAATTATTATTATTAGGGTTGCCACCTACCTAAGCTCACACTAACTCCACGGCTACCTCGAAATTTAAGGTTCGAAAGGGCCTTTTCCATTTGGCGGCTTTCTTCTCGGCACATCCCAAACCAGTTGGTTTAAGTGACCAGGCTTTTGGAACCCCACAGAGAATAGTACCGGAATCAGCGGGAATTCGATTCCAAAGATTTACGAGGCTACCGCTAAATCCGCATCAACCTAAATAAATGACAACCGACTCACAACACAACAAAAACTCATAGACTTTAGTTGAGGAGTACTTTCACGTGCACCTCATGCGCCCGATCTAGGATCGTATACATGCACCTCACGCACCGTGCCAACTTTAGTCTTAACAATGAAGCTCTTATTCACTCAAATCAATACTGACTTTTTTTTTTCCACGCACGCATAACTTTGACGTTTATAGCAACTTTGGGACTCCGGACCTTCACGGTTTAAGTCCAAGACCTACCGCCAACTGCTTAGGTTAGAATGTAGGATCCAAGGTCCGATCTCAATCCGAAGTCTTATATCACTACTAACACTTATTATTATACGATACTTTATTACGGGACCTTGATGTGTACCCAATTTTCAAAGCAAGGATTCTTTTAAAAAGACCAAGAACTAAATATCGGCAAAACCTAATATCTTTAATTATTTAGCACAGATATGGGGTGAAACAATTTTATGAGAACAAAAAGCCACAAGTACCTTCGATGAGCTCTAAAGAGAACCAACTACTCCACGCTTAGCATCTAACTTCTAAAGAAACTCTATCATTTCACGTTCTCCGCAAATTTAAAATCCCAAATAATGAGATCCGCGAATGCTTAGCCGATAATCATTTTTAAAAGACTATATTGGTTAAGGGAGACAAGCTAGGGCTCAACACGCCCGGATCAAGTCAAAATTTTTATTCTTACTCTTACCTAGTAGGAAAGTCAAACACGGTGTCAAAACACTTATTATATTTTTGCACTTTTTTTTTTCACTTTTTCTCATTTTTTGTACTTTTTTTACTTCATTTTCATCATTTTTCTTCAAAAATTTTTCAAATTTTTCAAAATTTTCATTTTTTTAGGAAAAACGGGGTTGCGAGAGTAAACGACTAAATGAAAGTGCAGGTCAAATCAAATCGAAGATTCACCCCCCAGACTAAAGGTAAACATTGTCCTCAATGTTTCAAAGGTAAGGGTAATCCTAACAAAAATCTAGGGCCGTTTATTAGGTATGCCAAAGATACGTTAGTCGATAAGATTTAGGATATTTTGGATTTCCCGTAAAAGCAACGATGAATGAAACTCGAATGGAGAAGAGATGAAACAACGAGCACGAGAGTCTTCATAAATCGGGGTAAATCCTGAACATACACAAACAACCACGAAAACACGAGAAATGGAAGAGGTCGCCCCTCCTCACGTCACTTATTAGAAAATAGAAAAGAAAATGATAAATGGATAAGCATGGGTTGCCTCTCACGAAGCGCTTTGTTTTTGATTACCGAGTCACGTAGCTTGACTCGATCCCCGAATTCAATTGTCCTTAGGGAAAGTTTGGAGATCCGGGACAACCATGGGTGGCATGTCCCCTCCGAAATAGTGTTTGAGACGATGACCATTCACCTTAAAGTTGGGACCATCGGGTTGAGCTAACTCGATGGTGCCATAAGGAAAAACATAGGTAACGGTGAATGGTCCTGACCAACGGGTTTTGAGCTTGCCCGAGAAAATCTTCAATCGAGAATTGAAAAGAAGGACTTGATCACCAACGTTGAAAATGCGGTTTTTGATTTTGGATCATGAATCCTCTTCGTTTTCTCTTTGTAGATCAAAGAATTCTCATAAGCTTGATCACGAAGCTCGGTTAACTCATCTAATTGAACTTTTCGGTGATCACCCGCGGTTGGTAGGTCAAAGTTAGCATGTTTCAAGGCCCAATAGGCCTTATGCTCTAATTAAATGGGCAAGTGACAAGCCTTTCCATACACCAACTTATAAGGAGTACACCCGATGGGGGGTTTTGTAAGCGGTGCGGAAAGCCCATAATGCATCATCTAACTTATCGGCCCAAGAGGCATGATTACCATTAACGGTCCTCTCTAAAATACGTTTCAAACCACGATTGGAAACCTCAACTTGACCGCTCGTTTGCGGGTGATACGCGGTAGAAAGACGATGGGTAACTCCATACTTAAGCATAACTTTGGCGAATTGGTCGTTACAAAAATGAGTACCACGATCACTTATAATAGCACGAGGAGTTCCAAATCGGGAAAATAAACTCTTCAAAAACTTCACAACAACTCGGGCGTCATTGGTGGGGAGCGCCTTTGCTTCAACCCATTTCGACAAATAATCGACGGCCACGAGTATATACTTATTCCCCCGAGAAGACGGGAATGGTCCCATAAAATCAATACCCCAAACGTCAAAGATTTCACAAACTTGAATCGCAGTTTGCGGCATCTCATCTCGTTGTGAAATTTTTCCTTGTCGTTGGCATGAATCACACGACTTCACCAAGTCTTGTGCATCACGGTATATCGTCGACCAATAGAAGCCGGAATCGAACACTTTCTTGGCGGTGTAATTGGCACCATGATGTCCCCCCGTGGGTCCACTGTGGCATGCCATAAGAATTTCATCGGCTTCCTTGCCGTGAACGCATCGCCGGATCACTTGATCCGCACAAACTCTAAACAAATAGGGATCGTCCCAATAATAGTGCTTAACGTCCTTAAAGAATTTCTTCCTTTGTTGGGACGACATCCCTTTCCTTATGAAATTCCCCGCATGGTAATTTGCAAAGTCGGCCAACCATGGGGTACTAGAATCATGTGATAAACTCCCAAGTGTCTCAAGAGGAAATGATTCATTGATTTCCTTTTTCTCGTAAACACTTTGATGGGGATTTTCAAGTCTAGACAAATGATCGACGGCTAGGTTCTCCGCTCCTTTCTTGTCTCGAATTTCGACATTGAATTCTTAAAGAAGGAGAACCCACCGCATCAATCTCGGTTTAGCATCTTGTTTAGTCATAAGGTATTTTAAAGCTGAATGGTCCGTTATACACTATGCATTTTTTCAAAAGAAGGTAAGGTCGAAACTTTTCGAAGGCATAAATGACGGCTAACATCTCTTTTTCAGTAGTTGTATAATGGTATTGAGCATCGGTCATAGTTTTACTTGCATAGTGTATTGGTTGAAAATATTTGGTCTTGCGTTGCCCCAAGACTGCCCCGATAGCATAATCGCTAGCATCGCACATAAGCTCAAAAGGCAAGTCCCAATCGGGGGCAACTAGAATCGGAGCTTCCGTCAATTTCTTCTTAAGTATATCAAACGCTTCAACACACTCTTTAGAGAAGAAGAACGGAGCATCTTTTTCAAGCAAATGGGTCAGAGGTCGGGGAATCTTAGAAAAATCTTAAATGAAACGTCGATAAAAACCAGCATGACCTAGAAAACTTCGAATTCCTCGAACGGTGGTGGGATGAGGTAGCTTTGCGATCACATCGAATTTAGCTCTTGAGTAGGACAGAGAATCGCTTTTGCTCTCTCGATACGTTTTGGATATTTTGAGTTATGTTGTGACCGTCAGCACGATTTTGTTATCCATATTATTATGACTCTTGGATACGTTTGATGATTTGTTTGGTACTCCTTCGATCTTGGCAAGTTCCTTTATTCGTTCGGATTTCAGTTGGAGTTAATGAAGGTTTTTCGTTTAGTTCTACCTCTATGTTTGCTTTGTAGGTTTATGTGCTTCGTATATCTCTTTGTAGAATTTTATCTGTCATCTGTCATCTGTCATCTGTCATCTGTCATCTGCTGCACATTTGCTTTGCATTCGTTGAATCAGATTGGTTATGATGTGTATTCTTTGGAGAGCCTAGGGCTATCCAAGTATGTCAGGATCGAGTCATGAAAAACTTTTGTTTGTGAAGATTCTTTTGCAAGAACCTCCCCGAGCGTGAGGATAATTGTGACGATCTTTCGTGATTTGCTACGACTTCGCCTAATTTTGCGACTTCAATTTTCGAGGGCGAAAATTTTCTTTTTTAGAACGGAAGAATTATAACACCCCGAATTTTGAAGTACCAATTTAATTATTATTTTGGATTATACCCTAAGCGTAAGTGAATAAATATGGGAATCCTAACTAGTAAAAGTATCTTATACTAAGAAAATATATACAAAGTTTGTTTATTACAAATCCTTGCATACGTTTACTTCTAAACCAAATTCACTAACAACTTATTTCACACATTATTTTTATAAGATTAGTATATTGATTATTGCCTTAAATATAACACTACACCTGTCATTCACAAAATCGAAGAGATTCGTTCTTATCGTCATGGATATGCATGTCACCATATGTGTTCCCTTATTTGGTAATGATTCAATCATATCACAACATTTACTCGCATTCCTAAAATCTAAAACACGGCATTCCTAAGTCATTTTACATCTTCACACGCTATTCTCAAACTATAACGTAAACGTTTTCCTCTCATTCTCTCTTTACTATACGACAATCAGAAACAAAAACTCAAAGGTTCCAAGTCATTTATTTTATTCAAGGTTCAAGAGGGTCGAAGGTTCGTTGCTGTTTGGTGATCGATTCGTGGTGATTAAGGGTTCCAATTTATTGTCTAATCGGTTGTGGGTTATTGTTCTCGTCCTCCTTGGTTTTCCTCTCGTTCCAGCCAAGGTGCATATGTACTTCCCTCTCACACACTTATATACGAGTTATACTAGAACCTAATCAGAAACATGCTAATATACTCGTTATGATCTTATTTTCTCCTTGCTGTCTCGATAATATGTTTATATAAATTATGAATAAAGATAACATCACATGAAAATCTGAGAATATAAGCTATATGTTTCGAAATCAGTTTGAAGATTCATCCTTTGAAACTATCGTGATATACGCTTGATCTGATTATTTAAGATTGTATATGACCATGCGAATCGATTTCGGCATGTTGCATAATAAGTAAATAAATCGGCCTGTTTGTATGTATGTACACGATTTGGTAAAACACATGAAATAATGGGAAGGTCGCATAAAATCATAACTTCAACACATGAAATAACGATTGTGAAATATTAAGCTGATCGAGCCATATGTTTGCTCCTACTCATGTGATTCGTATAAGTGTGTGTGGGTCATACTTTTGAGTAATAAGGTCTGCATGCATGGTGGTGTCATGGGTGTTAAACAAGTTAAAACTTGTAAATGTGTATTTCAGTTCTAGTAAACGGGTAATCTGATTTGAGCGTGCATGTGTGGTTCGTATATAAGGGCTCGATCATGTGTGTTTTTATAAAATATTTGTGGCTTGTTAAATTGTCTCAATATGTGTATTATGTGAATGTGAAGATATAAATGTGTGCATGGTTTTCAAAAGTGTTAATGTGTGTCTTATTGATATTGAGATGGTCACAAAACACATGCATGAAATCTTGGTCTAAAGAAGGAAAAGAGTAAATCGAGTGTGTCTCGTTATTGTGAGAGTCAAATAATGTTCATGGGCGTGAGTTGGAGTAGCCACAAAATAATGTGATACAAAAGATATTAAACATGTACGTGTGGTGTATGATTTGTTTTGACGCGTGAATTAATAGGGTGCGTTTAAATGTAATGTCAAGAGTGCGTTTATATTTTGTGAAGCGACGGAGTAATAAAACGGTCATTATGATATTAAATTGGAATATAAACCCTAAAGTTAACATTTGATATTTATAAACCTTAAATTTTGATAATTTACATTTATAACCGTAAAATTTACTAAATTGACATATTTAACCCTAAACTATTATTTTGGTCATTTTAACCTTAATTATTATTAATTGTCCATTATTAACTTAAAGTATTAAATTACTATTTCAGGAAAACTTACTACAATTGGAAAGCTGCTATAAATGGAAGGTTATTGAAAATGGACAGCCGACTAAAATGAGTAATCTGATTTAAAATAAGTTATTGATAATAAGCCGATCATTAATTCGTGTAGATTCGCTGAAGAAGGAGTAACTCCCGATCTTTATTATGTGTTTGCCTTTGCGGTTTAAGGTACAGATATTCTATCCTCTTTCAATAAGGGTGCTTTCTCTCTCATGACTTGATCTTGATCTTTGATTCGTTATAAGATTCCCTAAGCCATTGCTATGTTCCCTTATGATTTGATTCGTTCTTCATGATTCATTTGACATGATTGCTTGATATGACCTTTTGATAGACGATTCACATTCATTTGATACTCTTCTGATTATGATTATGATTATGCCATGATATGATGCGGATATGCTGCTATGATTCTATGTATGAATGTATGTATTCTTTATTCCTTCTTATGCCCGAGTTTTCTAACTACTCATGGAGGTACCATGGGCGTGTCATTGAGGCACCGATGGCATGACACTTTCTGTGGAGGTGTGATTGATCCACGGCGTTCCCATTTGATATGATATGATTATGCGCGCTTATGATATGATTATGCCGGTTTATGTATGTATGTATGTATGTATGGGGGGCGTATGGATGCATCCTAGCACTTATGTTTATGTAAGGTTATGATATGGATATATGTATGGTGAATGTGGGTAGGTGCTTCTCTACTCCTTCACGTTTGGGAGCTAGCTGCTCCATGTGGTACCGAGAGGTATCCCCTCTCCGTATCTTTTGATAGATGGTTATGGATTATGTATGTATGTATGTATGTATGTATGAGACCTATTAGAGTGACTCTGGTAGGTCGGATCGTGGCTTCCTTATGTTTCTATGTGTCTATTCGAGTGACTCTGGTAGACACGCCTTTGTTCATACGTGCTCTTTATTCTCTTATGATTATGCTTACGTTGATATCTCTATGATCCTTCATTTGTTTGACTTATGATATTGTTCGACTGTTCGTTGATCTTTTATGCATTTGACAGATGACATCCCTTTTCAGCAGGAGCTTTTGATTCATTTTCTTATATTTATTTATGTTTCGTTTATTCGTTGTATATATATATCTGTTCACTGAGCTTTTGTAGCTCAGCCGCATTTCCTTTTCCTGCGACAGGTTTTAGGTTGGATGCTGGGTTTGGGTGAAGAGTGCTATAGAGCTTTAGTGGACTACCCCATGGACTAGAAGCCCATTACATCTGGACTAGTTTTGGATATGGATTGGATTAGACTTTGTTTAGTTGTACTTTCCTTTCATTTATAGTTTTAGTATTCCTTTGTACTTTCAGATTTTTCCATTGTAACATGTTGTTTTAAGTCTTCCGCTTGCGTTGTATGCTTTGTATGCTTTGATATGTCACCATACTGTAGCGCTCCGGACCCATTTCGGGTTGGGGTGTTACACTTTCACAATGTAAATACTACATCAGTACTCAAATAAAACCTCCTTTCTAGGATATCCCTTAATATATATCATTAATTAACTTCATTGCTGGGGAATTTAGGTACAAAATTTCTTTAAGCACCGAGTCTCTCCTAACCTTTTGACACTATCGATGCATTTCGGATATCTAACAAATGGTCAAATACTCCTAATAAATAATAAATCATTCCAAGCGTTGTGGTTTTTTCCTGAGAAATGAGGTTCAAAATATCAGTCAATTATTATCCAATTTGACCCATTGTCCAACCATCCATCTCTACTAAACCCTTATTTTCAATATGCATGAGATAAATGGGATTGAAATTAGAACTACCCGAGTCATCCTTCCAAATATCGATGTTTCCTGCCGTGGTTTGGTAAGGAATGGTCTTCTGAATACAAAACAGCAGTGTCGGTGTGACACAGAACCAATAAGAAATATGCTCAATGTTTTCATTTTTTTAAAAATGCGCAATACAGAAAAAAAAACAAACTCAGTTATAAATCTGAATGTCTGGATTTTGTCATCTGAAAGGCATGGATATTTGGGTGACTAATAACCAATATGCGGTAATCTTACATTTTTGGATGAAACAGGTTTGGGTCAGGTGGGTTGGGTAATGGGTGAAAAAGACAACTTATTAGCACAGAACCATTTCGATCAGGTTAATCCCGAAACATTCTTTTTCCATTATTAAAATATTTACAAACTACCAATTTCTTTTAGAGAGATTTAGATGTGTATGCCTAGGCATATAAAATGCAGCTTGGAAGGACTTTCAACTTGTGCCCGTTTATGATGTAACATAACCAAAGCGACCCATTCATAAATGTAGGAATCAAGATTGCTAAATGGTTAAAAATTGCCACCAATGATCCTCACAATCATAATAACAACAACGAAATTAAGTACCTGTGAAGCTTTAATAACAACAACTTTAGCCATCGGTTCTATATTCAGTGTTTTTCCATCTGCAAACGCCCAAAAATCAGTTATAGATATCTCATCATTGCTGTTCATTATTGGCACTATTCCAGAATATGTAACAACCTCTCCTGCCACCCATACAAAAACTGCAGCAGGAAAAAAAATCCAAATGCGAAAACACGTAATAAACGTGTTCTTTTTATTACGATTATTTTCAATACCAGCCTCCTCGAATTCGACTGTTACCCATAAAGTGAAAAATCTTCACATTCAAGTTTTAAAAATTAATCATTTTTATAGTGCATTTTTAGACTCAACCACATTGGATTACGGTTATAATGTAAAGAAAATAATAGCCTTGGCATTATATATAACAGTCATGGCTGAAGTAATATTGTTTTTCCATATTGCAAGTACTTCAAAACACCATTTTCCCATTCCTTTATGTTTAGTGTAAACAACATATTATAATATTTGCTAATAAAACATTTCAGATGTAAAGCTTACTGCCATGGCTGATAATGTAAACCAAATAATAATATCTTCATGGTTACTTGAGATATGGATAGAGTAAAGGATAAAATCATAAACGCAAACCATCAATTTTTAAGATGTAACATCTATTTGACGTTACCTCCTTGATCTATCAACTTCTTCGTTCCGAAAAATCTTCGCTGATATATGATCCTTGGTATCACCAATGCCGCGACCTTCTCAGCACTAACAAAAAAAAGTGATCCTGCGTATCAGATTCAAATCTATCATGATACAATCCTTTAAAAACGGAAAATTAAGTTTATTGTAGGGCGTATGCATAAACACTAAATTTGGATCGACACGCTCATAACACAGACACACACACGTATATTTAGTTTCATTAATTTTTATTAGAAATACTTTGATTAATAATGTTTTAGAGTTCTATTATTTACCTGTTCTTTGTGTAAACGGATATCAGCACATGATCCGTTGCTGACCTGATCAAGGCTTGCTTTTGTCTTCCAGCAACTGCATTTTAAGGTGTTCAACGATGCGTGAATCCTCTATCAACTGCTCATTAAGACCGTTAATCTCTTTGACCTGTATTCAAAGTTAGAGCAATGGTTAAACTGTACCAACGACAAATGGGTATTTTTAATGTGTGCCAAAATAGGTTGGGTCTGATCGGACTAACCCGCAATCACATCTTTTGTCTTTTCAGTTTTATCATTATATAACGTGCTACGTATATCAACTTACAAAGGTAAGATAACTTTTGTTTGATGGAATACAATTTCGATGAATTTCAATCCACATGACCTATTGAACCATTTTCTTTTAGTTAACTATATTATCTTAACCTATTTGACCACTCACACATAAAACATAACCTAAAAAAAACACATGAATACAGAGATTTGTATAAAAATTGCTTTTAAAAATAGTTCCAAACACCCATGTATTCAGTTATAAACACGACTCTAAACACCCCTGAATTCAGCAATTTACAATATTCCGAAACACACCAAAGGGATGGAGGGATATAGTAACAACTTTGCAGATTATTAAAGGCAACCATCTTGGTCAATCTCTCAAGAGTTTATTAAGTATTTTAAACCATGTTTTTTAATAAATTAGAGAGACGGGTACCTGAATGAAAGGATGCTGAAGGGCTTCCACAGCTGTTGGCTAAAGGCAATCCCAAACACCCCATATATTTTAGGACTTACTCCCATGGACCAACAGTCTTCCTGTCATTATCTTTGTCAAACTACAAAAGCCGCGATGCACCATCATGGCTATTCAAGATATCTTCAAGCGAACTTTTAAGATGAACAAACTTTGGCATTGAACCTGCAAAGTCTCTCACCTTTCTTACCTGCAAAAGAAGTCATAAAGATCATCACTCACACTCTTTTGATCATTTCGAAACGGCATTTCTGGTATGTCTAATACAACAGAATACATGAATGGTTCCTAAAATGTATAAAAGCTAAAATCTATAGTTAACATTTATGTTAATTAACTTTGTTAATCCACCTAAAAAATTCTATCTAAAACATAACAATAATTAAACCCGTATTCGTATCATCATACTACGATGTGCATATTAGAACATAAAATCCAAAACAATCTCTCTTCAATATGAATTTATCAAATAGACATCAACCCCAAACACTATTTTAGAAACTACTTATTCTTCACAAACACAAAAAAAGGTGATACCTCATACCTGAAGGAGCATATTTGTTAAATGCAAAGACCCATCAACATACGTACCCTCTAGCCGCTGTTCACATAAATAAGAACCAACAACGTTCCTGCAACACAACACCAATTAATTATGGTTCACAAAATTAAGGTTCATCAAATAAACTAATGAAATTAAAAACCCACATAGCAGATGGCTGCGTATATCAGGAAATTAGGGTTTATAAATGACTGGTTCCACTATCAAACATGTTTAAAAAGAAGGATCAAATTAATGTCATCCTGCAAAAGAAATCAACAAAAACCCCCCCAATTAATGGAACCCTAATCTGGAAAAAAATAATAATAAAAATCATAGAATTTAAAAACCCTAAATTTAAAAAACATAAAATTAAGCACAATTAAAGTATCACCAATTCCAGTTTAATTGGACCCTAATTTTAATATCCAGATTTTAATTTATAGGAAATTTAAAAAAAATAATAATAAATGATATGGAGGCTACCTTTCTTCTTCAGCCGATCATTGGCAAATGATAGATGATTCATCATCGTTAGTTTAGTTTTTCCTCTTTTTCGATTTGCTGAGAAGGTGTTTCTGTTTTGTGTTTTATGTGAGAAGGTGGGTATGTCTCTGTTTCTGTTTTGGTGTTTGTGTTTTGTGTATCAATATCCGCCCATAATGAACAAAACGGTCTGATTTTATCAGAAGATTGGGTTAGTTTGGGCGTGTGATTATTCTGAAACGGGCGGAGGTTTCAACTTGTCAGATCTTGAAGGGGTGTTTTGGGCGAGATGTCTCTAATCTTGAATGGGTAATATGGGCGGATTACCAAAACATGAAACTAGTTTATAGCTAAAACAAATACCACTTTCCGGCGACCTCAGCCACCGCCACTACCAATTTCCGGTTTACGATTTTCGACCAGTAGCGCCACCATTGCCATTATGATTTTCCGTCAGTTTTAACTTGTTATCATGATGCCAAAATCACAATATAATTAAACAAAATAAATTAAATGTGGAAATTTAAATAATACGAGTAGATTTTGTTACAGAAAGAGAAAGAAGACGATGAGGTTAAAGAAATTCAAATTAATAGAGTTTGTTACATATAGATTTTGTTTGGTACTGAATATTAAATTATTAATGGTCGTTTTCCTTTTTATATATATTTAAAGTGGATAATAATTACGTAGTATTTATTTGTTTAATTCATGATTTTATTTGTTTAATTCATGATGTTTTTTTTGCTAAAAAAAAAAAAAAAAAAAAAAAAAAAAAAAAAAAAAAAAAAAAAAAAAAAATAAAAAAAAAAAAAAAAAAAAAAANTAAAACTGCTTATATTGCATGCAGCAGAACTGCTAAGATTGCCACTTCTACCTGCCTTCTCTGAAACATAGAATTCGAGGGAGCGAGTGCCTCATGGTGTGAATTTTGCTTCAGCAGCTGCTGAAATCCTCACTAAAACGAGCCAAAGCAATGGAAGACCGGGCTGATAAATTGCGACTGCGGGCTAATGCAATGGAGTGGCTGGCTCATGAACATCTACGACGACCTATAAAGCTAAAGAGGAAAGCCGAGTTGGACATGAAAAGACTGGAGGTAACAATTTCATGTTTTTCATTTTAGCGGTCTGCTAATAATTATAGTTTATGACCTTGAAAAAATAAAGGGACCAATTTATAGGGTGTTTGGGATTGCTTATATCATGGGACCTCAAAGTAGTGGTATGTTCTCTATAATCTGTCGAAAATTGAACATATTGTTAGTATTATTGTCGTTGCCATCATGGCACGTCAAACCATTTACACATGTTGTTTGCTACGTAGTAATAGAGGAGGCAAAGGAATTAAATAACTGGAAATATGAATGTCTTTTGTTGTATGCTATTTATGGATATTTATTTTTGTTATTTGTGTGATTAGGAAACCTTTTGTTTACACTTGCTGCTACACCAAGTTGAAGATCACAAAATGGATAGCCCAAGTGGGAGGACCCTGATTGTGCTAATGGTGGAAAGTAAACTAGACATTTCAAAAGTCACACGGTGACAATACGGTACTTGTCACATTTTATTTTTTTCTAACGGTTATGCTACTTCATGCTACTCGTCTAACATCTATCCATATGTAACATAGTTGCCAGCAAAGATTGGAGGAGTTTTAGGTGACATTTTTAATTGCTTTTCAGCATGTGTGCAGATGGATTTCAATAACTAGAGAACAGGTTGCAGCTGATTGTATATGTGTGGGATCTAGCAAAAGTACTAATTGTTTTTTAAAAAAACCCCGAACCAAATGGAAGATACATATATACACCCCATAAGATCTGGACCAAGGATATGGTAGATATTCTCAAGAAAACATATCCTGATTACAAGTATCCAAATATGTGAGTTACTTTATCTTGCACTCCCTGGCAAATATTGCATCAGGTTCCAATTTTAAAAAGTTTCCATGTTCAAATTCCATATATTCTATTATAGACGAATGGTCATTCAAAAGAAGGGCAAATTGCACCGTCAAGGCATATCTTATAAGCCTATTTCCAGTTTATAATCATACTTTAATCGACATTTCAAGGTCAACGATTATATCATGATATTGCAACATTTTTGAGTTCTTACCTTCATTTATTGGTATCCTAGGTACAAGCTCATGGGCACGTGAAGACTTCAGCACGGAATGTCCGTCGACGCGTGACCAGACAGAAGACAGCACATAATGGCGCTGCTCAGGAGAATGTACGGAATGTACGAACACGTACAGTCACAACTGCCGCAGGCGTCAATGTTGCCTTGCCAAATATTGTTAAGGGTTAATATACAAATATGTTACTAAACTTTTCAAAAAAGTTCGCTTAAGTTACTGAACTTTCATTTTGTTCACTTAGGTTACTGAACTTATAAAACAAGGCATTTGAGGTCACTGAACTTCGAAAAAATATTCATAAACAACACTGAACTTGTAAAAATATGACATTTATGTTACTTAACATATCCAAAAATATACAATTAAGTCACTCCTACCAACACTAAAAAATGCATCCTATAAGTTCAGTAACCTAAGTGAACAAAATGAAAGTTCAGTAACTTAGACGAACTTTTTTTTGAAAGTTTAGTAATATATTTGTATATTAACCCTAAACAATAAATATTCCCCGGCAGCGGCGCCAAAAACTTGATGCGTGGTTTTGCGACCTTACAACAGGTTTTACCTCTCGAGGGATCTCAAGAGGCTTACAACCCCACCAGGCAGTGTACCTGACTGATGTAGTATAGTGTAGTGGTAAGTACGGGGGATTGATCGTTCTCTCACAGGGAATAGTGTTCGTTAGNNNNTCTTGAGGGGTGTTCTTGGCGAGTGTCTTAAATCTAATGGGTAATATGGGCGGTTACAAAACATGAAACGTTTATAGCTAAAAAATCCACTTTCCGGCTGACCATCAGCCACCGCCATACAATTTCCGGTTTACGATTTTTCACCAGTGCGCACCATTGCATTATGATTTCGTCGTTTAACTCGTTTGATCATGAGCAAATCACAATATAATTAAACAAAATATTTAAATGTGATTTAAATAATAGGTAGATTTTTTACAGAAAGGGAGAAAAGAGACGATGGGTTAAAGAAATTCAATTAATAGGTGTACATATAGAATTTTGTTTGGTCTGATATTAATTTATTAATGGTGTTTCCTTTTATATATTTAAGTGGATATAATTAGTTAGTATTATTTGTTTAATTCATGATTTATTTGTTTAATCATGATGTTTTTTTTGCAAAAAAAAAAAAAAAAAAAAAAGGGTACTTTTTTGTGTGTATAAAAATTTAGTCCTTTTGAATGTCTTTTTTTCGCAGTTGACCGGACGTTTTGGCGCCTGCCGTTTAGTCCGCACCGTTTGTAACCAATTTTAGAAATCGCCCCCTTTTGGCCCGGTGCCTGTTTGGCCCGCACCCGTTTGGCCCGGCTGCCCGAACCACCGCCCGCCCGTTTTGCCACCTTACTATGATGTTCCTTTGAATGAAATATGCTTTACGAAATTTTATACTTACATTACATTTGTAATATAATAGGCAGGTGTGGACTGAACTCACGAATGCTGAACTGCATTGTTTGGCAACACTTGGATTCCGGGAGTATTTTTGCTCTTTCGAAATACAGGTTAACATGAATTTGCAGTTTTTTGTCTCCTAGCTTGGCATCTTTTGATTGCATGGATGAGCAATTGGGAGGGATCGTGAAGTGATCAGAAGTTTGCGTCTCGCCGGGGAATGCCAATTTCTAGTGTATAGAGCTATATACATCAGTGAACTCAAATTACTATGGAATATATAAAGATGGATTGGCTTTACTAAACTGCCTTTATATTGCAGGCACGAACTGCTAAGATGCCACTTCTACCCTGCCTTCTCTGAACATAAATTCTGAGGGAGCGAGTGCCTCCATGGTGGATTTGCTTCAGCAGCTGCTGAAATCCTCACTAAAACGAGCCAAAGCAATGGAAGACCGGGCTGAAAATTGCGACTGCGCTAATTGCAATGAGTGGCTGGCTCATGAACATCTACGACGACTATAAAGCTAAGAGGAAAGCGGTGGACAGAAAAAGACTGGAGGTAACAATTTCATGTTTTTCATTTAGCGGTCTGAATAATTATAGTTTATGACCTTTAAAAATAAGGGACCAATTATTAGGGTTTTGGATGCTTATATCATGGGACCTCAAATAGTGGTATTTTCTCTATAATCTGGTCGAAAATTGAACATATTGTGTATTATTGGTCGTGGGCATCATGGCACGTCAAACCATTTCACATGTTGTTTGCTACGTCAGTAATAGAGGGAGGCAAAGGAATTAAATAACTGGAAATATGAATGTCTTTTGTTGTAGCTATTTATGGATATTTTTTTTGTTATTTGTGTGATTAGGAAAATCCTTTTGGTTTACACTTGCTGCTATCACCAAGTTGAAGATCACAAAATGGATAGCCCAAGTGGGAGGACCCTGATTGTGGCTAATGGTGGAAAGTAAACTAGACATTTCAAAGCACACGGTTGACAATACGGTACTTGTCACATTTTATTTTTTTCAACGGTTGCTATCATGCTTACTGTCTACATCTTCCATATGTAACATAGTTGCCAGCAAGATTGAGGAGTTTTAGGTGACAATTTTTAATTGCTTTTCAGCATGTGGTGCAGATGGATTTCCAATAACTTAGAACAGGTTGCAGCGTTGTATATGTGTGGAATCTGCAAAAACTAATTGTTTTTTAAAAAAACCCGAAGCCAAATGGAAGATACATATTATACACCCCATAAGATCTGGACCAAGGATATGGTAGATATTTCTCAGAAAACATATCTCTGATTACCAAGTATCCAATATGTGATTATTTTTCTTGCCTCCCTGGCAAATTATTGCATCAGGTTTCCAATTTTAAAAAGTTTCCATGTTCAAATTCCATATTATTTATTTAGGACGAATGTTCATTCAAAGAAAGGGCAAATTTGCCACGTCAAGGCATATCTATAAGCCTATTTCCAAGTTATAATCATACTTTTAATCGACATTCACAGGTCAACGATTTACTACATGGATATTGCCAACATTTTTGAGTCATTACCTTCATTTATTGTATCCTAGGTACAAGCTCATGGCACGTTGAAGGACTTCAGCACGATGTCCGTCGACCGTGACCAGACAGAAGACAGCACATAATGGCGCTGCTCAGGAGAATGTACGGAATGTCGAACGTACAGTCACCAACTGCCGCAGGGTCAATGTTGCCTTGCCAAATATTGTTAAGGTGTAATATTACAAATATGTTACTAAACTTTTCAAAAAAGTTCGCTTAAGTTACTGAACTTTCATTTTGTTCACTTAGGTTACTGAACTTATAAAACAAGGCATTTGAGGTCACTGAACTTCGAAAAAATATTCATAAACAACACTGAACTTGTAAAAATATGACATTTATGTTACTTAACATATCCAAAAATATACAATTAAGTCACTCCTACCAACACTAAAAAATGCATCCTATAAGTTCAGTAACCTAAGTGAACAAAATGAAAGTTCAGTAACTTAGACGAACTTTTTTTTGAAAGTTTAGTAATATATTTGTATATTAACCCATATTGTTAATCAGCGTGAGCGGTTTTACCTTACTCTAAATCTTTCATTTTTTAAGTTTACATTTCGTTCTGTCATTAAAATATCTGATTCTTGACAATAGCAGATTCTGATGCTGCTAATGAATTACCTGCTGTGCCGCCACAGGCTTAACACAACAACACCAAACAATGTCTAAGCTAAGGGGTCAGGACAGTACTCAGTAGGCGCAAACTTGCGCACCCGTGGACACTTTAGCCAATAATACCCAACCAACTTTCGATCCTGCTAGACAGGCTTCAGGTCCCGGATCAAGCCATGTAATAATTCTTGCTAGGAGCTTTTGATTATATTGAGCAGGCTCTTTCTAGGTTTTACGTCAGCTTAGCGTGGTACCTAGATTTCATTTATTTGCAGCTATACTAAACTTCTGATATTGGTTCATAGCACTCTTTTGAGATCCATTATAATCTATTATTATCCATCACTATATCTTATCACTTATGCTGTAATTATACGTACCCAGTCCTTCACTCTTGACGAGCTTGCATAAGCATTTATTAACAAGGTTAGAGATTATTTTTAGCTCAAGTGTATATGTGTTGGCAGTTCTATTGTAACTTGCTCAGTTTCAGTTAACCATAATATTAACTAATTGATTTTTTGGCAGTGTAGCAAGTATATTTGTTTTATTGCTTTTGCTCTTATCTTTCAGGATTCCCTGTTATGTGTCAAACTTAATAGATCCTTTTGAAACTTCTTCTCACTGGTGTTGAGAAGGAATCAAACAAAGCAAGTGGCTACCATGCTGTACATATCGTTTTCACAAAGGCCTGGTCATGTACCCCTTCGGGCATGAAATAAGCTACTCAAATATCATTCATACACTAGCTAATGTTCCAGCCTTTTTCATATTTCCAATAGACAGGTGCCACAAATATCTAAACTCGACCATAAATGCAATAAGGTGAAACACGCCAAATGTATAACAGGAGATCATCTATATCTAATATAAATTTAGTGAGCATTATGATTGCATGTGGGCTTCATAAAAGATTAGCCGAAAACAACGAACAATTGATTAATCGTATCCTAATATATTCAGATGATATAAAGGTTTGCACATTTATTCATCATCTTTAACAATAAATCTCTTTTCAGTTGGTGGTGGAGGAAAAGGAACATGGGGTGGAGTGCTTGATACAGATTATAATCACATCATTGACACTAATGACCCAAATCATAGCAGTGAGGTATGTGTATCAGTCTTCTTTTATGAATTTTATAGTGCATCTTCCAGTGACTCAGTGAGTCGTGATGGCTGCACACGTTCCAGTCACGCCAACACATTAAATCGATGCAATCCTGTTGGATATTTAAGAAACCTAAATCGGCCCATTTTTAGTTGAAGGGGTTGAAATTTTTGCTTAACACAAAAATTTTGGAGCAAGTTAAGCTATACCCAATAAGCCATTCTCTAGAATATAAATCCACACACCCTCAACCTCTGTAACATAGACAAGAATGGTTTGATCATAAGTCCTCTGTCGGTAACTTCTCAACCAGTTTGACGTGAATATAGCGTAGATAAAATTGGTTTGACCAGGAGTCTTACATGGGTAATTTTTTATACCATTGACATGAACCTGACTCACTTAATTTAAATACTCAACAAAAGAGTCTTCCTATATTGATAAGCAGATCCAAATAAGAAGCGTGATAAGTTCGTGAAAGTGTTATAACCACGGAAAAAAGAACAAACTCATAGAAAATACATTTTAACTAAAAATAGAGTGCATTTAAACTCTTGAAACTCAACGGAATCCGCATTAAACAAATCTGTATAATGACAAATAGGTATCCGTATCCTATGACATAGACTGCATTTAAACCCAAACAATTCCATAAGTTTTAACTATTGCAACTCAACGAAATCCGCATTAAACCAATCTACAAGTGTACAAAACGTTATCCAATTAGTAACTTATACCACTCGGTTAGTAATATAATGTTTGAAATTAAAATACTTACTTTTTCATTTATTACAACAAATATACATCTGATCTTTGGTATACGGTTGAAATCCAATGGTTGTTGCTCCCATGAATGATATTGAACTGCATTGCAAACACCCATCTCAACAACCCACTGAAAGGATTTTACGTTTATAGCATCCGGCACTTGAGAACAACATTTATAACTAATGTTGAAGACCACATCGTTCCTCGCTTTTTATTAGCTAGATAAGCAACATATGAATGGGTTTTCTTGTGGTAACATTTTTTCTACTCCACAGATAAGACCTTTAATAGAGCCGGCAAAAGATATTATGAAGATCAAATGCACACAATATGTTTGGCATGAATTCTTCACTCATGGTTTGTCGTTCTCCATCATGGAATTTGTTTAGTCCTTTGCTATAGATGTTTATAATTTTCAATAATTTGCAGCTAAAAAGAACTATGGAGCCATTGCTACACTCTGGCTGCCTGTTATTTTTGTTAGTTTTACCTTTATACTTTTTCGATCCTTCTATTGATCCAACACAATGCAAGTAAGTTCCTTATGCTGCAAACGTGTCCTTAACAATTGTCCTTAATATTCAAGTATTATTATCATGGTTGTGATATCATATCTTTAGACCATCGGGAATCTATGTATTCTAATATAATGCACTTTTGTACCACCCAATGAAGCTGAATAAAATTCAATGCGCTGATGTGTCCTTCCTTTTATAGAGCATTTGTACAACTTTTTAATGCAATACTTTTTATACCACTCCTCTTTAGCTTATTTTTGTAAACTATTGAGAGCATTAAACATAGGGATAACTTTTTATTCATCCATTCAACTGATATATTTAAAAGAGGAGATTCCAGTGGAATCATCATTTAATGACAATAGTCTTCCTTTATACGCTTCCAAGGCAATCAGATAGTTTCAATTCACCATTTAATGCAAATTCATTCAATTTAATCGGTTACAATCAATCAATTTATTCTTGAAACAAATCATCCCAAAAAGAATACGCTCCCTCTCTAAATCCCTAATCAATATTCAGTGTCAATTGCTCCACAATGATCTCACCGATTCAAGAATTATAATTTTTCTTTTAATCTTGCATGTTTAATTCGTTGATCTTTCGTCTTCTTCATGTACTATGAAACACGCAGGCAAGCATTTTCCATAAATTAGCTTTAATCATGTAAGTTTTTGTTTATGTTAGTTTGTTTAGTTTGATTTGTTTAGAACATCTTCTTGATATTATCTTGACTATCTTTTTATAGGTTCTTCTTGATACCGATTTTCATCATTTGTTTCTATACATAATAAAAAACTTGTGACGCAGAATAAAAAGGTTAGTCTTTTTTTTGTTTCCTTTATAATGAGTTCAATTTTGATTTCTTATGATTGTGAGTTTATTTGAACGCTATGGTTAAAGTTGAACACCAACTGTATGATAAAATTTCCGACTAGAAAGAAACATTGATAGCATTTCAAATCACAAACATTTATGCGAGTACTTGAAAAAATCTACATAAGCACCTTGAATTCAATCATTAAAAGCAGTCCCAAACACCCTAAGTTTCTATAGTATTTTGTTTTGCCTACAAACTCCAACCTGCCATAATATTCATTGATGAGGTTGACAGTTTTCTTGGTCAATGCCGAACTACAGACCCTGAATAAAATTTATGCTTTCAGTGAATGGGAAATCAAGAGCTTATGGACTACTTCGGTTCTTATAAATCTGTGAGGTCTCGCCATTTCTGTTTTTAATGTTGGTTTATAGTCTACGGGAGTGGTACAAGAGCCATAAGTAATTTCCTTTCGTGTTCGCAGGTTACTGATGAGAAAATAAGGAACTTGCAATGATGGTTCAGGATTGACACTCAAACTGGGAAATTTGTGTTCACTTAATTACACGACAATAAAATAGAACGTGCTTTTTCCTTCTGCATGATAACTGGTATGGCTTTCCTTAATTGATAGAAAAAACGGTTGTACAAAATAGAAAAAAAAGTAGGATAGAATCGTATCTCAAAAGGCCAAACTTAGTATCATCAGATGTTTCATTTTAATGGCGTGTGTGGTTGTGCAAAACATGTAACTTAGATCCTAAACTGTTTAAGTTTCGTTACCACCTCCATTACTTTGCACCACGTTCGTTAATTGTCGATTTGTTTGTTAGCATATTGGTTAATGTCTTTGTCAATGGCAATGATTTAAACATGTTATGGATTCGAATGGTCGCAAAAAGGTTGAAACAAGTTTTGGTTGCTACGTCTTTTAAGTATTATTCTTATCCATTATATATAGTTGCGAGTTAGATGTGATTTTGACTTTTTGACTATATTGATGATATGACAGCAAAGAAATGGATTTTAGCACTTACAAACATTTGCAGTCGGTCTGCAATGACCATGATCTGCTGAACTTGGAGCTACATAGGTAAGCAAAATAGCTAAAACTTAGGAGCGTTAAACTGCAAGATTACAAGGTACCAAAAAATGGAAAGGAAAAAGCTCGCTAAGTGATTAAAGAGATCTGATATTAATATTGCTACATATATCCATATTTATTATGAGTCACAGAAATATAGGTTTTTAGTATATAGGTAATTCAAGTTACATGATGCCCAGGTGTTACCGATCATTGAGGAGAATCATTGAGGAGAATGAAATACATGTCATCATCATTGGCCGAAAGGAAGGAATTCTTTTTCTACTTACTAAGGCACACCAGCCTTTGATAAAAATTAAGTTCACTGTGCTGCTAGAACCTGACATACAAAGTCCAGTTGTAGTTGCAAGATTAAATGGCGTTGCCTCAGATATTTGTCTGATCTTTCGCATATACAATAAGAATTTAGTTCCTTCAATTGCTATTTTAATCATAGCTAATAATGTTTGGTCTATATATAGTATACCTTAAATCTTTAACCCATAATATAAATTAGTTCGCAGGTTCTTGAACTTGGCACAAGATTTTGTATTCTGATACACCTTTTTAAATTTTTTAGCAGGTGGTCATTACCGAAGAGACCTCCAAAAACATGTCAAGCTGTGACTTCAAGATTACTTTCCAAACATCATTATTAGCATTTAATGAAGAGGCAATCATTGAATTATATTCAGATCATTTTTCGCTTTCTCGTATCCACCTTTCAGTAGTTAACTAAGGCATCTCAAAGTGGGTCATGTTGGCTAGGTTGATCTATTGAACTTCATATTACTATGTCAAATAGGAAGGCGTAAACACATTGTAAGTTCAAATTGTAAAGCCTCTTTTCCCTTTTTTTGCCAACTTCTATAGACAAGCAATACATTTATAAATTTATTCAAATGGGTGGATCATTTATAAATTACTATATGGTAACTCTAATGTTTAGTACTTTTTTTAAAAAAAAAACCCTAAAAGCGATTTCTCTCCCCCTTTAGGGGCGATTTCCAGCCTCACCCTCCCACAGCAAATCCGGCCTCAATTCTTCCAATCCTATTTGTTTTTTCTTTAATCTTTTCTGGGATTAATGAATTAACAACTTAGAATCTGATTTGTTTGGGTGGAGGGCTGGTATTCCTTTTGCTATTCTATAAATCGTCCCTATTTACTTAACCCTAAATCCCTAATCGTTTATCAATTAGGGTTTCGAGATCTAATCCTTAACCGACTCATCGGTTCTTGTTTATATTTAGGGTTTCGTATTACTTTGGTTTGTTTCTGCCGACATAATTATTGAATATTTAAAGTCGGTTGTCCCTTATTATATTATTCGATCTCCAGCAATTCTCCACTAGGATCGTTGTTGGACTATTTGCAAGGGTTTTGTAAACGATTTCTGGTTTAACCTTAAATCGTTTTGTTTAGGGTTTTGTACACCGACCTCCTTATTGCATATATTTATTCGGTTGTATCTTAATCCTAAATCGTTGTTTGGATGTGATTTGGGTTTGGCTGGATCGTATGGTTGCTTATTGGTCTATCTTTGTGTGCGATCTTCATAAGGGTGCTTTAATTGCTAAATCAAAGCCTTTGGTTTTGGTGTTATTACGATTGTTTGACTGCTGGTGCGTAACTCCAACTTTACTCTTTTAGGGTTTAGTTTTTCTTCAATGTGCAAGTGGCCCGTTTAGGGGTTCGTTGGCATGGTAAGTGATCTTGGATCTGGTTGTATTGTGTTTACAAGTCGATTTGATTCGTGGTTCTATATTGGTACGTGGGTTTTGAGAGAGTGGAAGTCATGTTCATCATGTGTAAGTCAATGTCTATTGCAGCTGGCTTTATCTTTTTTGATGGTTAGGAGCTGCTATTGTGGAAGTGGTGCTACTCTTGTGGATTTGGTTTGTTTTTTATGTGCTTATTGGGTATTCTCATTGGAGCTTAGTTTAGCATCTCAACATACGCTGTTGGAGCGAGTTTACTTGCTGCTCTATCCGTGGTTTTAGAGTCCCTCACCAACCGTTGTATGATACTTGTGAACCGTGTTTCCATTCGAGGATGATTTTAAGACTCAAATCTACTATGGTGGTTTCTGTTTGGTATATGTAAGTTAAGTTTCTTGGGTATCTTATTCAAAAATCCTTGACTCGATCACTAGTAATCCTTGTTGCTATGGATCGTTTATGGGTGGTTCGATCTTCTTTTTATGGCTTGATATTTTGTATGGGATCGAAGCTGCTTTCTTTTGATGGATGTTAGGGTTTGGACCCTATTGTTGTTGTGCAAGTTGAAGTGATCTTCATGGAAGTAAGTGGACAGCCATAGTGACTTTGAAGGCTCAAGATTATTTTGAGTAGTTTTGTAATGTTTTATTTACTTTTGTTATTATTGGTTGGTCCATTTGTGTAAGTTATAAGAATGGTGTGTCATTCTTATATGAGAGTCTGTAAGTGTCCTCTGGGACTGAGTCGAGGGAGTCACCCTCGTCCTTTGTACTTCAATGTTTTTTTGGATAATGCATTTTACCAGGGTGAATAAACCCTTTTACCAAAAAAAAAAAACTCTAATGTTTAGTTTGTTAGATTTAATATTGGACTTGCTTGGCAATGTCATCTAAAACGTTTTATTTTCTTTAATTCTGACAGTACCATGGAGGAACAAATTTTGGTAGGACAGCTGGTGGTCCATTTATTGCCACAAGCTACGACCATGATGCCCCTTTAGATGAATTTGGTACGTTCCAGATTAGATAATATTGATATGTGCCTAAAGTAGTATGTAAAGGTGAAAACATGGAAGGGTTGTGTAATGGGTCAAATGGGTAAATCTTTTGTCGGGTCACAAGTCAAAATAGATTGGGCCTGGTTGGATTTACCCAAAACACCTTTGTATGACCAAATGATTATAAAGTTAGTAATAATTAACACCAAAAGGCCAAAATAAAGTACATTTATAAATTTATTGATATGTGCCTAAAGTAGTATTTAAAGGTGAAAACATGGACGAGTTGTGTAACGGGTCAAATGGGTAAATCTTTTGTCGGGTCACAAGGCAAAACAGATTGGGCCTGGTTGGATTCACCCGAAACACCTTTGTATGACCAAATAATTATGAAAGTTACTAAAAATGGCTAAGTTCATAATTTTGTGACTGCATTGATGTTTATGGAGCTAATGTTCTCTTTCAATTTAATTTTTCACTTCATTTATATTATTTAATTTCTTTGTCTGTCATTTTTCATACAAGTATTCCTTAATGATATTATTGAGGAATTATTCGTCTTTTGTTGGTTTTTTAGAACTGATTTTGGGGTTTATTGCGAATATATGTTTCCTTTAATTATATTACATATCAATTGTTAGAAACTCTAATTTTACTTGACCACTAATTCTTCATTTTTCATTTGACTTGTAGATTATGTGGTTGTGGCATCTACATGGCACGTGACATGGAGTAATACTTTATCCCACCAAAATTAGAAAAAACAAGCGGAGGGGGCTACTGATGCTCTTTGACAAATCAACTTCTAGGGGATGTTTGGTACGCAAGAATGGAAAGCTGAGAAAGGGAAAAGAGGTTGATTCTCATGTATGTTTGACATAAGAATGGAAACAGGGAATTAAATTATCATTCTCATTCCCCCATTTTGTTTCATTAAAAAAAGAGGAGAAAGGTAGAGAATGAGAATTTTAGAAGGGCTCTTTCTCTCTATCCATTCTCTAGTGAATGAAAAAATCACGGACAAAAAATATATGATATATATTCGTAACATGTAAAAAACCCTATAGGAGAAAATTATACAAATATTGATGTGTATATACTTGTCTTTGTAAATCAGGTTTTAATTGCTTATCCTCTACGTGTATATACTAGTTCGATCATGAATATTATAAAGTTATCGATCATTAATATTACTTGATTACATACATTTTTTCTCAATAATATGTTTAATACTATCCTATAATTTAATGTTCTTGTTTTGACACTTTTATAAAAACGAGATTTCCAGGGTTGTGATTTGATTTTTTACAGTATCCATCTTTTTTATTAGTTGTGTTTAGTGCAATGTGTGAGTTGTAGATTATTATTTGTTATTGTCATTTCTGTTTCATCGTAGAGATGATATAATATATTTTTATATGACAAAAAACTTGAATTATGTTTGCATAATTGTAATTATATGACCTGATAGCGTCAAATAAATCAAATAATCAACGTAACTAAAAAACCTAAAAATATATATATTCATTCTTTTATGTACCAAACAAAGGAATTGATTCTTTAATCAATTCTGACATTCTATTCTTTATTTTTGCCAAACACTAGAATTCATTCTCTTATATTAGACTCATTCTCTTTCTATGCCATTCCATTCTTCAATGCATTTCCATTCTTTGTGATTCAGTCGTACCAAACGTCCCCCTAATGTTTACGGGATAATAAACTATTGATGCTTGCAAGAGTTAGGCTACATGGGTTTTCTGAGCAAGAAGTATCTCTTGCACGCAAACTGCATGTGTCGAAACTTGAAAGTGCATATTTGCACTTATATTCAGCCGGTGGTGTTTCCTTTTGGATGCAGTAATGACCCATTTTCTGAGTTACGAGCTCTGTTACCTCATAACAAGCTAACATGGTTTTTTCTTTTGGAGGTAGTAACGACCCATTTTCTTATACTAAACTTGATGCTTAGTACATTTAAAAGAGTAACAGGTATGACCTCTTTTGCTATAGCGGAAATGTTTGAAGGCAACATGGGTGACTAAATAATTTTATAGATTCAAAGTGTTAATTATCCCTATTTATAAACTCTCTGATGAGATGTGTCACTATAACAAAAAGTACATATGTAATGAATACAATCTTTTTGCTAAATTATTGTATCAATAGCCTTGCTTTAATTTTGCAACATTTATCTGAGCTTTTCTTTCTGCAGGTTGAAGAGCCGAGAGGTATTGAGGTTCTTTATTATATGGATTTCAATACAAGTAAAAGAATAGAAATGTTGTCATGATTGTGACTTGGAATGAGACTGTAAAGTCTGAAATAAGTACAATATAATGAAAGAATATTTCAGTATTGATATAGCAAATAGGAGATGGAGATATTTTGGACCGACAGCATCTCAAAACAAATAGCTGTGGAAAGCTATGGTTATGATATAAGTAGAAATAGACCGACTGATAGGTTTTAAAAAAGACCGATCCTTTAATTAGAGGTCAAAAGTATAAATGAAGCTAAGATATAACATAATCTGAATTGTTTTCATTATACTCGGAACCTAAGAATAAGATTTGATCTTTAATGTTGATTTGTGATTGGTTTTAGATGAGGCAGAGAGTTATAATTGATACTAATTTTTATAAATCCATTTCATTAACGCGAGCATGATCATAAAAATTTTAATTGAGGCGTTGAGAAACTTACAACATTGCCTTAAGGTGCTTCGTACAATAATGTTTCAAGATGACACACAGGCGAGCGTAGAGACAGAATGGAGTCTCTCTAAGGTCACAATTTAATGCGAAACCAGACTTATACCTCACTTTACAGTGTGCCATTGAGCCTTGAAAGGCATCAAGGTACAGTCGCACCAATCAATTAAAAGTTTATGAAAACTCAAAACTTGGTTTCACCATTATTAGTCCAATTAATTTTTCTTTTGAAAACTACCCTTGTTATTGCTTACAATTTAATAAACACATAACACGTAACAAGTAATTTTAAAAGAAAACACATAACCAACTATTAAATAAAAAGACGGTGAAAACACATAGCCGCATGCAAGCTTAATTAGATAAAACCCTAATTAAAACAATTCTAGGTTTAGAATGTGTAACACATAACAAGCAAATTGATTTTAATTATAATTGGAGTCTTCCCCAATTTTAGATCTATCTAATTATTATGTGAAACATATACTTGCATATAATAAATAATCCATGACTAAAATGCATGTTTCGTCATGGATTCATGCATAACAATTACCATATAGCACATCAATATGTAACAAACCTAGGGTTTCTATCCAATTTTATTAATCAAATTAATCAAAACACAAAACCCTAAAACATGTTACAAACCTAGGGTTTCTAATTAATTATTAATCAAATTAATTAATTTAAACCACAAACCCTAATTAGGGCTTATAGATAAATCGACCCCCCCATAAATTAGGGTTAGGGTTTTAATTTTTCTTAAAAAAAATTAAAGAAAAGCCTAGAAACAATAACATGTCTATCTAAAACAATCAAAGATACGTTTTTTTGGTTTTAGTAAGCAATTACATGTTATACATGGCTCGTGATGCCACTGTTAGAATTTTATAATTATAACTATCATATATAATAATTAATATCAAGTAGCGCAAAGATGCGGAAGCGTAGGATCACGTATAACAAGTAATAGTTAACTAAAACATAAATAGAAAACGTACCGTATGCAATTCTTGATTGGGGATGAACAAGTGATGAACCCTAATTAGGGTTTATGTAGATCAATGTTAAACCCCTTACCTTTTTGTTTAACGATCTCTTGATAACAACAATAGTGTGTTGTTACCTCGTTCTTGTACACACAAATTAAACCGTATTAAGGTTTTGCAAGAAACTACACAAGAATAGATTTTGTAAAACAAAAATCGAAAACCCTTAGTGTATAGGGGTGTTCGATCGGATTTGAGAACCAAAGAGAAGAGAGGAAAAGTTAGGGATAATTGTGTGTAGAAGAGAATGAATGAAAAACCTAGAAATCCCAATTGTATTTATAGGCTAGTAATCTTGGAGTCCAAGTTTGACAAGGATTGGGTTTCCCCTCTCCTTGGCCGATCGGTACACAACCCAAAGGGGTGTTCCGGATCCTTCTTGACTTTCCATATTATACACAATTATACTTTCCTTATTCTCATTTAACGGTCGTTAGTCATTTAACGGAAAACACTAACGTCCGTTAAGTTCTTGTGTCTAATAATAAATATAAAAATATATTTATTATTTTTCCTTAATACTCATTTGCAATGTGTGCAATCCCGAGGTCTCGTGTTCGATTCTAGACATTTACACGTTAATAAAATTAACCATTTTCCAACAGTCTATACCTTCTTGGGTTATAATTATCTCAACTTACTTGATCTTTGTCATGGTCTGATAGTGTCCACAGTAGTGATTCTGGATCATCCATGACCTTATTTTATGATTCAAGTAACAGGAACGGACTCTTACCAAGATCAACTTTCTTGGTCTGAACGCATTCAGAGAACTTTGGCATATTAACCGCGTGATCATTTGAATTTCCATGTCAACTCCCAACACTTCAAGGTGGTGGTTGAGTGCAGATAGATATGGTGCGAGGAATTGCATTTAACGACGTACCATTCATTGACAGAACAGTTTACTCTGATTCCAAAAGGGTATGGAATCCTCACAAGTGACAAAAAGAACCGCGTGTGTAAGAAATTGAAGCTCAACTTCTAAACTATAGACGAGTCCCATAAAACATCCAAACTCTATGACCACCATAAAGACAACTCTCGTGGAAACCAAAACCAAATATCACTATAAAAACAAGTTCAAACTAGCATAACACTGTGGAGGAAAGGAGTCGGTCAAAGCCTTCCTTTCACCCTCACTTTTCTTCATCTAATGCATATGGGAAAGGAAGCAAAGTTGTTTAAGTAAAATTAAGCGCCTGTGAAAAAAAAGACTTGAATCACTTTGTGGCAATAAGCTGTGATTAACTTGAGATATTAAGTAAAATAACATCACTTCGCAAAACATGAATTAACCTTCTAGTTGTGGCTTCTAAGCTAATAAAAACTTCTTAGAAATCTTTTAAGTGCTTTTGGGATCTAGTAATACTGAAATCATCTTCATTTTCTCTTTATCTGGACAAAAATTCATTTTGACCCGCCTCATCTCAAACTTATTGGGCTTTCTATATTTAACAAAAACAGGCCAGTTACAAGTTCATTTTTTCGATCAATACTAGTTTTGTCTCTAAAATTGCCAATGTGTTCACATCATTCTACGGTTTAGACCTAAACATCTTTTCATTTTTTCAGTATAATTTTGAATTTGCTTATAGTTTAGAATTGTTTCAGTCTCATGTTGGACAATTAAAATGGATGTGAATTATGTCTTTTTTTCTTCGTATAAGAATGGATGTCCTTTTAAGATTTAAAAGTAGAAATATACAACTATACGACTTGCGTCAAATTTTTTTAGTTTGGAGTTTGGACCAATATTCTCAAAATCTATAACAAAAAATGTTGATACAAAAGTTGGGCTTTCCTTGTTTGGGTTCCTCCCTCCGTATCAATTGCTTGATATCGTCTGAAACCTGCGCACTAAGAATAAAACAAACACCGTTAGGCTTATCGAGGGATTGTTTCCCCCGATTATCCTCCGGCGTGAGAGTAAGTAATCGTAGTTTAGGGTTGTATGTAGTTAGGGTTACGTGAGTAATCGTACCTTTGTGAGGGTTAGGTCCCCTCTATTTATAGGTAAGTAACCGATAAGGGTTACTTGGTCCTTACTCCAAGGCGTGTCCGCCTATATCGGATATTTGGTAAATATCCTCCTAATTTAGAAGATATCCTTTATCCGTTCCATAAATACGTATTGGGCTTTTGGGCCTCGTGGGCCGGAGCTACGTACTTACGCGCCTTATGGCCCACGCATTGTGGGCTATCGCACCGGTATTGTTTACCGAACGGGTTCATGACCCGGTGTAGACTATACGTCATCATGTCCCCCCAGTTTAGTGTGCGCACAATCATGCGTGCGTATGCTAGACTTCATTCGCAGTTAAATCATTCCCACGTGTGCGCGGGAAGAATTCAAAAGATCCCGCCAATGCCACACGTGTGATGTACTTAGTCACAAAAAAGTGAATTCATGCACCTCGGGAACCGGGGAAGGTGTCCACGTGTCCAGACCTTCTCAAATTCTGACCACATGATGAGAGGTAGTGGGTTACACGTGTCAGTCATCGCGTGGTCCAGAGAAAAGTATATAAGACGCCTCCCCTCTCTTACTGTGATCACCACAGTAACAAATCTCTTCATTTCCAAAAAACCCTAGTTCTCTCATCTCCGTTGCTTGTTTTTCTCNATATATTGCATGCATATTTTTTCGATCAATACTAGTTTTGTCTCTAAAATTGCCAGTGTGTTCACATCATTCTACGGTTTAGACCTAAACATCTTTTCATTTTTTCAGTATAATTTTGAATTTGCTTATAGTTTAGAATTGTTTCAGTCTCATGTTGGACAATTAAAATGGATGCGAATTATGTCTTTTTTTCTTCGTATAAGAATGGATGTCCTTTTAAGATTTAAAAGTAGAAATCTTTTATATAATAAAAGAATTACATCATTTCGGAGTTTTTTTAACAAAACAATCTTAGTGGAAAAAAAATTGGGCCAATAGGAAAGCTCGATTTTGACACATAGGCGAAATCGAGCAATATAATTGGCCAATAAAAAGTCAAAATTGAATTGATTTTGGTCAAACTTTAATAAATTTGGTGGAGAATTTAATTGAGGAAAAAAAACACATAAAAATATAGGTGTCAAATTTATGAATATAAAAACTTAAAAAAAGATGAGGTAATTTATAAAACATTAATGGTTGAATTTTAAATATATTATATGGAGTTAAGTGTAAAATTATAAATCTCCATGTTTTTTTGATAACTTTAGATAATAAACAAATAAACCAACTTTATACCCCTACACTTTATAATATGAACTTTGTTTATAATTACATGAGTATTAGTATTGTTTTGATACTTTCATCTATTAAACTTACAAAATTTCATTAATGTACGAATTAGTTTTAATATACGTTAAATACTTTTAAAATAAATATTAGTTTTAAACTTTTATCTATTAAAATATCTTTTTACTATGTAAGTTAAATATAAATAAGAACTCATGTTATCTAATTTAAAAGTTTAATCTATACGTACACGGGTTTAAATATTAAATACAGTTATTATTATTAACGGTAATAAAAATATCAAATGGTAAGTACGAGTTACTGTGATATGAAAAATAAATATACGTGATTGTACTTATAACGACTCATGAAATTATTAATTAAAGTTTATATACGGATATCTGGAAAAACTTTTTTAAAAACTTTACGGAGTATATTTTAACTTCATCAACGCTCATTATGTGCTACTAAACTCGCACATTTCGTACAACATGATATCAATAATTAAAGTTAAACAACAAAATCAACCTCAACATTAACATCTATGTCAGCTAAACAAAGTTAAATCTTTCATCTAATAAAAATTTTACAAAATATTAATTGATATTAATGTATAATGAAAAACTCATGCATACTTATTAGTTGTACTTATATCACAATTTTCACGGTTAAATTCTTATATGTCCATATAGTAAGCAAAAATTTCAAAATAAATTTGATTTATGTGTAACCCCATGTGATCAAAGAACCTTTGACCCAATAATATTATAAGGAGACACGCTCAAGAATCCAATACAAGGACGATGCAACGGTTATATTTACAATTTCTACTAACTATTTTTCTTACTTTCACACATGTTGATGCCCTAACTTTTTAAAATATACATAAGATTTTCTGTTTTTAAACGATAATACTATATAATTAAATTTTTCTGAGAAAACCCCGTGCGTGCACGGGTATTATAACTAGTATACAACTATACGACTTGCGTCAAATTTTTTTAGTTTGGAGTTTGGACCAATATTCTCAAAATCTATAACAAAAAACCTTAGTGAGCATTACTTTATCGGTTTTGATTTTGTTCGATTTAAACGAATTCTTTTTTATAGATTTGTTTAGTAACAAGGTGATATTTCTTCAACTCGGCGTCTCGGGAAAAATAATTGTCAGACCAAATCCAAATCAGTTTATACAAATTTTTCTTGAACACTTATTGATTGAAAATTTTCATTTGATCTTATATTAAACTACTTATACCCTCATATTGTCTATATACATTAGAGCACTAGGTGTAGATGAAGAGTTTCATCTCTTCATTCGGGCTTCACGTGTGCCACATCACCCAACACCTCTTCACAACTAACCCCCTCCTCACCATACAACTAACCCCAACTTCTTCATTTGGGCTGCACTACTTACAACTTTATTTTTTTATTCAAATTTCCAAATAAAATAAATTCATTTCATTAAAAATAAAAATATAAATAATATTTTTTTATAAAAAAAGTCTAAAAAAATAACATTAAAAAATTAACTACTACTAATAAATTACAAATAAATTAACTACTACTACTAATAAATTACAAATAGAATAGCCTATTTATACAGAATGGTAAAGGGGCTGACCAAATCTGAAAACAGAACATAACCATACATCTAAACCATCTAAACCATGGTTGTATTCTTCTTCTTCACACACACACACACACTTTTATTTACACAAAAAACACAAATTTATTACAGATCTGGAAAAAAATTTGAAAGAAACCTGCCAAACCATTTGCCTCGCCGTGCCCACGAAGAGGAGCCCAACAGCGAGGAATGGGGAAGGTGGATCGGTGTGGCGGCGAGGAACGGCGAGCCGAAGGCCCCTCAATGTAGGAACGGCGAGCCTAGAAATCTGTGACAGTTTGGGTTTTGGGTAAAATCCATAAAGTATGATTTTACACCAAATGCACATATTCGTATACAAATGTAGCTCACCTTACTTTCACAAAGAAAATACAGAGTACTTCGAACAATCTGAATCATAAATAGTGAATCCGATGCCACTCGTCTATAGTTTTATATATTATCAATTAAGCATGGTTGTTCTTACAGTTCTATCCTAAATATCTCACACTTCTGATCGTTTGATATGTATTAGTTCACACTTTCTTCTCATAGCCGCAAAGTATAAGATGTTGAGGTCATTCATTATTTTCTTTTTTTGTTGTTCCAGGCACTTTTAATTTCCAATATATATTTTTAAACTAGCAGATTCTAGGAGAAGTAGGAAACGGATAGTGATCTGTTCAAAAAAAAAAAAAAAAAAAAAAAAGGACACGGATAGTGCATCATAAGAAGAGGAGAAGACTATTACCATATGCTCCAAGCGAAGAAACCGCGCAAAGACTTAAACAAATGCGGTCTCTAGCTTCTGCTCTAACCTCCCTCAACATGGAGTATAGTGATGATCTCACTTACTCTACCGATATGGTTCCAAGATGGGCTAATTTATCCATGTATGAAAAAGGTGGAATGTAGGTATCTTTCATTAAATGGTGTGTTTGTTAAGTCTTATGCCTTTTTCTCAGAATCACGTGATTTTCCTTGTAAACAGTTTTTCGCAATTTATATGTTGTTGTTCTTTATTAGCATGTCTTCACTGTACACTAACCCATAGGATAGCAAAAGTAAATCTATTGCGCAAAATGACAAATTAGTATAAAGCTTTAGACACACAGAATACGAAATGGTTACAAAAGGCCTTTATGATACAATGCACTATCCCCCAATTTTTTGATACGTTGGATGGATTTATGATTACCTAAAGTTCTATGACATGCTTTGCAACTATATGACAATACTCGCAATATATAAATTTATTACATATTAAAAACAAGTCTGGCCTTTAGGCATCATTGAGTAATGGTATCAGTGAAACTAAAGTATGTCGATGTTGATTCAACATAAGTTTGCATCTGTAATTCCTCACCATACATCACTGTTCTGATATTAGTTTGAACCATAGAGGGAATGTGTGATGTCCATATTGCTTCTAACTCTGTAGCTACTTCTTTCATTGTTGGCCTATTCTTTCCGATTGGATACAAGCATCGCATTGAAAGGTTAGCTAATGCCATAAGCTCATCCCTATTACCATCTTTAATTACAATTGAATTAAAAATAGACATAACACGCCCTTCTTCCATAGCCACCATAAAGTATGTAGCCAAACTTCTATGTTCACCAAATCTAGTCAAGGAAATTGGCTTTTCTCCGGTTAACAATTCAGCCAAAACAACTCCAAAACTGTAAACGTCACTCTTTTCAGTGAATTGGCTAGATTGGTAATACTCAGGATCTAGGTAGCCAAATGTGCCTTTGACTAAAGTAGTCAAGTGAGTTTGATCCATAGATACAAACCTTGAAGTTCCAAAGTCAGAAACTTTGGCCCTGTATTTATCATCCAAAAGTATATTGGTGGTTTTCATGTCTCTATGATATATTGGAATTGAAGTAGCTGAATGCAAGTAAGCAAGTGCTCCTGCAACCTCTGTAGCAATTTGTAATCTCATATTTAAAGACATTGGGAACTCATGAGTCTCATCATGAAGACGGTCGTATAATGTTCCATTTGGTATAAATTCAGAAACAAGGAGAGGAACTTCTGTCTCTAAGCAACATCCCAGCAGTTTGACCACATTCCTATGATTAACTTGTGAAAGAATAACTACCTCATTGATGAACTGCTCTATTTGGCTTTCGTCAGCTATCTTTGATTTCTTGACTGCCACAATCCTCCCGTTGGCTAACATACCTTTATAGACTGTACCTTGGCCTCCTCGACCGAGAATTCTATTATCATTGAAGTTATCAGTGGCCTTCTCCAACTCACGTGAAGTGAAAAGTATGGTTCTGTCAACTAAGGATGGATTAGCCTCTTCTTGTAGCTTTAATAGTAAATCACCATTAATGCGTTTAAAAACATTCTCTCTCCGTCTTCTAATTCTTTTTTTCTTGATTACTTTGTGCAATGCATAGATGATTGCAGCAATTAGAACTGACCCCAAGCTCGCCCCACAAATAATACCTAAATGACGTCCAATGACAGAAAACATAAAATTAGTTACGTGTACTGGTCTATTTAGGCTAAAACATAGATTAGTATTTTGAATTTGGCTAACTTGAATTTTTGGTATTATGAGTTTTTATTATTATTGTTTATTTATTTATCTTTTTTTAGAATGGCCAATTTTATACCACAACCTATCTCACATATCTCCAACTTGAACCACAATCTCTAGTTGATGGGCCACTCACATACCGTTGAGCCAAGATGCCTTTGGTATTTTGTATTATGAACTATTAAACCAGCCGTAATGGTCGGTCGTGACATTCAGTCGACCCCCACCAAGACGCATCCCACCCGTTACATCCCCCAACCAAGACGCGTACTAGACCAAAAAAAGAGAAGTCGGTTTTAAAGAGAACCGAGTCGTTGGAGTACATTTGTGTGTGTGAGTATTTTATTTAATTGATTTTTTAAAAGTATATATGTGTTTAAGTAGTGTATGTTTTTTGTGATGACCGCGATCCCCTTATTAGACTAAGGGGGTGTTTTTTTTATGCTTAGAATGTCTAAATGCTAAGAGTGATGGGCCCAAATAATATAATAATATATATTTTTGTTAAATCCTCTATATGCCAAAGGCCAATTAAAGCTTAATATTCCCCATTAAGTGGCTTATATGGAGGTGGACCCCACAACCTCTTAGTCTAGATAGAAAAAAAAAAAAAAAAAAAAAAAAAAAAAAAAAAAAAAAAAAAAAAAAAAAAAAAAAAAAAA